>KZ062874.1:68958-97493 GCA_002091835.1 Anopheles maculatus
TGAATATCAAGTAGGAGAACCGGAGAGAAGCGAACAGGAATGTATTTAGTCTCTTAGTGTCGGGTGAACACAAAGCAACCAAGCGTGTGTACATAGCAATCCTACGCCTGAAAGTAGGCATCTAGAAATTAATTAACCACACAACACATCACACACACACATACGATCAGAACACACTCACAGAGGACATTTTTCAACGGAAACCTTGGATGTTACCAAATCGTGACGGTATACGACACACACATTTGCTAGTGTTGTATTCGGGTCACATGAATGCTTAACTACAGTTGCAACACATTACAGCTACTGTTGCATTAACCACACGCTACTCGTGTTCCGTACTTCCTGCGACAGAAGGATCGTGAGTATCTCACGCACACACCGTGACGCGCTGCATTGCTCGAAGCTCTTGAGAACGAACGATGGCCGTGTAGTTGTGCATCCACAGTGTTTGGGATAATTGCTTCAGCATCATTAAAATTGCGTATCAAGCGTGCTAAAAGGAAAAAGTGTTTAGTTTTTTGGAGAAAACAAACAAACGAAAAAAGCAATAAACCAACGTGAAGTGCACATTTCGAGAAGCAAGAAAAAGCGCGCTGGAAAATGGTGTGAAAATAATTTATGTTAAAACTCCTCACAAAACCACACACACATTCACACAACAGTTGAAAAGCAAACGAAAAACCGGACGAGAATGGTGGGTCCGGTATGTACATTAGGCAAGGAACGGGGTTGAGAAGCGCGGCAACCCAGAGAGATAGAGAGACATCAACGAATTTAATTAACGATAAAACACATGTACACAAAAGTTACACAAACACACAAACACACATCATGCAAAAAGGCGAGACACGAGATTATGAATGGTATCCTTTCGTTAACAGTTTAGATGGATAAGGAAGCAGATCAGAACGGTGAAGAGAGAAAGTGAGAGAGAGCAGAAGTGTATGTAAGTACGATTTATATTAAATTCAAGCAAACAAAAAAAAAGCGCGCGCGCGTGATGCGGAACAATCGAAGCAAGATAAGAGGTGGAAAATGGAATGTGGGTTTAGAAGGAAATACACAAAACACAAACACAAAAAAATTAAGAAGAATGCACAAGAATGATAAAAATAGAGAGAGAAAAAGAAAGAAGAAGAGAGAACATACCAGAGAAAGCTGGGCTGGATGAAATATGTACAAGTGAACAAACAAGTTGTCATGTTAGTAGTTATTTTTGCTTTAGTTTCACGTGTTTCATGCTTCACACACACACACAAAACAATTGTTTTAAAACAATTATTTTGCTACCAACCTTCCCCCTCCCTTTGTGCAAGCTCAAACACAGCATTTAGTTAATTAACGAAACTAAATCTCAAACTTTTTTTCTTGTACCACCACAAAAATGGCAAATGGCGTAATGCGGGTTTTGTTTTTGTCTAACAGAAATAGTAAATGGAGGGAAAACAAGACGAAAACAAAAAACGAGGAAACAAACGATCATAATAGAATAGAGAATAGAAACAGTAACACACCACACAGACTACACGATACAAGTGCACAGGTAACACAGCAAAATGGCGGGTCCCACTCAACAACGCAAGCGAGAGTTAAAATATCCCAAACACCACCACCACCACTACCACCACCAATCTTTTCATCTTCTTCATCTCGCGCATCCCGCATTTTAGGGTATAGGTTTTTTTAGCTGTAAAAAGAAAACAAGTTGCTGATACCGTGTTTTTTTTTTGTTTTCTTGTGTAAGTGTAATGTTTGTAACGTGTAATACAATTGCTTAAGGCCAACCAAACACACCACACACAGGCAAAGTTTTAGTATGTAGCGTTTATTATTATTATTATTATGAAAATTATTATTATTAATATTATTGCTAGTTTTGCTACCGGTAAATACTTCTCGTAGTTTCAATTTATCGTTAGTTCCCCACATCCTTCCGGATTAGATTGTTTTTCTTTTCTTTTCTTCAACTGTTTAAGAAATACTTTATCGCCGTTTTCTTCTATCTCATCACAACACGATACACCTGTTACCTTTTCCTGTTTTTCGGTTATAATCCCATTGTTTCGGGAATGTGGATCTGTGTGTGTGGGAAAGCGAATGTACTGTGTACAATTATTGTTCACTTCAAACTGTTCAGTAAGAAGTGTCACAAAAAGTGTCGCAAAACAGCAGGCACACCGAATGAATACAACGATCTACAAAACGCATCACACACCCACTAAATCATGATCACAATTGCTTCCCACTGTGTAAAAACAAAACCTGATTCAAGTTTTGATGCTGTAAATATAGTAACTCCCGGAAAAGAACCGGGTGCGAAAAAAAACTTGAATAGAAGAAAAACTGTGTGTGTGCGCAAAACGCAAAAAAGGGAGTTAGAGAAATTACTGAAGCAAAAAAAAAAGGAATCATAGCAAAAACAAAACCGTGTAGATGAGCCAAGGGTTAGGGCGTAAAACAAATGCGCTAGAGAGTAAGTAAATGATTATGCCGAAGAGGAAGCGATGCACAGTAAACGAAAAAAAAACCATACATAAGAAGAAAAACAATGGAAGGCGGCGTAAAGCAAAGGAAAACGCTATAACGAACACAAAATCGCTAAAATAAAAGAGAAAACCTTTCAACATTATGTTTTGGTTTTGGTTGTGTTGTTTTTTTCCTTATGTTTGTTTATGTTTAGTTGTAAGTATTATTTTGCTTTGAAACTATTTTCTTCTTTTTTCTAATTTCCTTTTCTTTTCTTACATTGTTTGGTACAACACGTCTGCTTTACTTGTTTGTTATTAACCGCTTTTATTAACGTATTGAACTCTTTCTTTCATCTTCTTACCATTTTCATGATTTTTTAGCAACTTTTCGTTTGTTTTACGATGGTTTAAGCCCCTTTTTTCTCAAAGAATACTATCGTATAACAAGCAGAAATCAGATAACGATAGGTGGCACTGTGATGATCGTTTTAGAAACAGTTCAAATACGTACGTAACAATGGCCGAACACATCGATCATTGCAAAACAGAGCGTGAGAGACACACTCACAGAGGGAGAGAGAGAGAGTGCGGACACATAAAACAGGTGTATTAAGTATACAGCATTAAGTATACTGACGGTTTACAACAAAAGTTTCGGTTCTTGTTCTTTTTTTGTCGTATTTATCGCACTTTGGCTAAAAAAAAATTGGAAAAGAAGCAAACGGTTCCTCTGTCAAGTTGTTTGTTTTCTTCTTTAGTAACGCTTCGTAACGTTGGTTCTGGTAGAAGCGAACCTAAGTTTGAAGGCAATTTTACTATTTACTATTTACCCCACTTCTACTGGAAGAGATGTACACGATCGAGCTGAACAAGTCGTTATCAAAGTCGGCAAAAAACCAAGTAAAAACTTAACAAACCCTTAACTACAGAACACGATCATACACATTGTGATGATGAGTTCAAACTATACGATGATGATGATGCACCCGCAAATGAAGTATACGAATTCGCTAAGTAACAAAAACAAACCGATTGGGCTTTTTTTGTACACGAGAGATTAAGAATTTATTGCAACAAACAAACAAGAAAAGGAACACGTACACGTACGTACACAGTTCATATATACATATATTTAAAAATACTATACATATACACCCAACCACACACAACGTATATATATATACACGTAAGCAGATATTTAATACTGTAATCCTTTTTCTCGGAGCAAAAATTGCGTGGATTGAGACACAAGACAAAATGGAGGCAATCCAGGATCCTAGGATGGTGAACGCACCACCAGTATCCGTAGTAGCGAAAATCAAGCACAACTGTTGTCTAGTGATTGATGCTTGTTTGTTGGACACCAAGTAGCGATGTCACAAGAAAAGTTAGTCAAATAAGAGAGAGAAACAACAAAATGGCACACGCACACGTATCCATATGTTGTAGAGTTTGTGCTAGCGTGTGAACACTATTGCACCCAACCTTCCCAGACCATCATACCGAGTACGAGTAACATAACCATTAGGGATAAATACACAATCTCCATCGCTTCTACAAAACACCCAGAAACACGAAAACTCTCGTCCAGTTGGTGCAGAGTTCTTAAGTGTGTGTAAGTAGTTTTGTGCGTAAAAAAGCGGGAAAATGCAGTAAGTTTTTTCCAAATTTTGATCTAAAACATACTAACTAGAAGCAAGCAAGATTCCCCAACACAAGCCAACAGATGCTTGATGGAGATGAAAATAGAGAAAAAAGGAGAAAAAAAACTCACCCACACTCATACATACAAAAGCTGACTGCTGTGCAATCTGTATAGGAAGGGTAGTAGTGGATGGTGAAAGAACTTATTATTACTAGCAGGCTAAGATTTGTGCAAATTTCTAGTGTATTGAATGTGCATGTGCATTAATAAAACAAGAAGTAAAACAACATACACACACACGCAGTCAAAAGACAACAAACAAAGCATAAAACTCACAAAACTTCTACTACGTCTACTACTTGCAACCGAACTACACTACTGTCAAAGCTTTAGAATATGGATGTTTTCTTTGCAAACAAAAACAGTCGAAAAATAAAAGCAAACGTTAGACAACAAACAAACTAAAGAAAGACAGATAAAGCGAACAGGACAAACAGGGGGTAGGTAAATGAGAAAATAGAAGTGAAACATTAACAAAAAAAAAAACAACACAACCAAACAAACAAAAAATGGAAACAAGCTATCTATTTTCAACTCGAAAGCAATAATAGCGTCACGTAACTTTTTAACCTAAAACCACCGCGTGGCGTACGGTGTTAACTCCCAAACGATCGATATTAAGGACCTCCCCCAGTTATTAGCAAACTGTTCTACACAGTAAACAGAGGAGTTGTTTAACTAAAGCAGGCAAGGGACAGAAGGTTAAAAGATTGTTCGCTCGTCGAAGCGTTTCAATCTGAAGTTGTGGGAGAGACTAAGTCTCCCAGTTGTGTAGTGCAAAAAGGCTTAAGAAACAGGGACACAGTTCGGGATGCGTGTGAGTGAGCAGCTACTACAATTGCTATAAGTATGTATGTATGTAAACGTGTGTGCGTGTGTGTGCAGAAATGCTACAATGGTGCGATTTTAATTTCATTACATATCTTCTCGAGGCGCGCCTGTCGAGGATGGAGCAAAGCGTGCAAGAGTACACAGAGAGAGGGAGAGAGAGCGAGAGAGTACCGTAAAATAAAACGAATAAAATATAATCTGATCTCATAGATGCAGAACAGGAGCATACGCGGTAGACACGGTAAACAAGCCAGACAGATTTAATGAGGCAAAACAATCGATTACTAAAGTATGGGCATCAAGCTTCGCAAGACCCAACAAACACACACACTGTACCAAACCAAAAACATCCCCCATGCCATCATGTCTAACTAACGTTGTTCTATCTGCGTTGTTCAAATCTGGTAATAATCACAATTGTAATGCATAGGACCGAACACCTACAGCAAAACCACGATCCCACTTACACACTCCTAGGTTAAGTGCATAGTAGATTAGTGAAAGGATCACTTTCACACAGGATGCGCGCGCGCACACACACACATCAACACACACTGTCAAACTCACCCACACAGAAGTACGGTCGTTACGCAGGTATTTTTAAGTGTCAACATCTGTACATTGGATCGACATTCTTAGTGTATGTGTGTGTGTGTGTGTGTGTGCGTGCGTGTGAAAGGTCAAATCAACGGCAGTGCAACAACGTTTACGTCGGGATTGGTTGAGCGAGCTATTATTAAAAAACAAAAAAAAAAGGATGGAACAGAAACAGAAACATTTGTGTAATGATTGTAATAAAATTGTAGATAAAGTATAAAATTGTATACAAAACAAAAAAGGTAACTTATTGAAAATAAAGTAAATTAATAATAACTGTCCAATGTTGTACAAGCTACTTGATCTAATCCGAATCTGCGTCTTCCAGCACATTGTGGTATTGGTTAATTCCTCACATTTTCTGTTAATTTACCAACCAACCTTTTTGGGAAACATCAAGGAGTTCTTGTAGAACGATTCTAGGATCCAACCACACGGTGTTCGTGTTCGACGCATGGAATGGTAGTTCTTGTAGTATTTTTATAACCGTTAGGCGATTCGTCTTCTTGGGTTAGAGTCCATCGATAAATGACATTTTCATATCCGAGCAAACATTTTTGCAGGCTTCTTGTTTTAACGTCTCGATTTCGTATCACTATATTGAAGCTGTTGAAAGCAGCAAGCAGTTTAAAATTACATTTCGAAGGCTTGGTTCAAGAGTTAAGAGCTTTTTGCAAATGTAGATTAAGTTGGAGACAGAATAGACCGAATGTTAAATACTGCTTTTCTGTTTTAGTTAGGCTCATCAATTATATGGGAAGTTCGAAAACCAACACGGATTTCTAGTGGACGCATCAACGCTATCATTCCACCCCAATTTGGCCCTAACACGCTACCAGAACTGAACGGATTGACTAGTCCGGTGCTCTTCTCATGATATGACCAGTCCACCAGAGCCTGGCGAGTCTTATTCTCTGTACGATGGTGAGGTTATACCGGATGTAAGAACCTGGATTGAGAGAAAACATGGGGAACCTTGCTTCTATACGACCCAGTTCCTAATGGGTCATGGATTCTGCAACGAGTATTTACATCGGATGGTGTTTATTGAGTCTCCAAAGTGTCCAACATGTCCCAACCACATCGAGTCCCCAACACACGTAATATTCGAGTGCCTAGAGTTAGAGGACATACGAAAAAGAGCCAACCTAGCTATTGGAGAGCAATTAACGGCGAAGAAGATCATGCCGATAATGTTATCCAGCCAAACATCATGAAGTATAGTCAGCGGAGTCATTAAGTCCATTATGATGCGACTACAGCAGCGGAACATTCTACGAGAGCAACAGCAGCGTGGTCAATGGTCTCACCGCCGTTCAACTGTAGCGGCGGCTATTGGGTGATCCTACAACTTTATACTGTTTGGTAGCTTACTGCCATGCCGGACGAGCGGACTAAATTCGGTAATAGAAAGGGTATTTTTGCCGGTTTAACTGTCGATGCTCATGAGTCTCATATGCCTGAAAACCAGGATAAGACTCCGTGTGGAATCATTAGACATACACAGAAGGCTTGCCACTGAAGTGATGCTCTACCAGGTTACTCAGTGGCAGGTCTGAGGCTGCCGAGAAGGTTTTAGTCCATGCGAATCGGACAGTACCCAGGGCGTGATGCCGCTAGCGTCGAGCGGGTAATACTGAGTCTTTAATTGTCTTTAGTGTCTTTAATTTGAATATTTTAAAGGTTTAATTACAAGCGCGCGGTAACGAAAAAACTATGCGACAACAAAGCAGCTTTGAACGCAACTGGAGGTAAACAGTTGCGCAGTTGCAAGGGATCAAACACACAACTCAGCATTCGACGACTTGTAGCTAGATGTGTTATCTGTTCACTATCACTATCACTACTATCGCTATTTCTATCACTGATGTAATATGCAGAAATCATTTTCACCTACAGTGGTGGGTAGTCAAAATCGGACACTTGAATTTCAGACGATTTTCCTACTTCGTGACGCTTTTACCAGTGGTCTAGAATTATAAAACGAAGTTGGCTTCTTCTACTTCTCTTCTTCACGGACATGCAAAAAAAGTATCAAAAATGTTCTTTTTTTCGAAAGTTGTGGGGATCAAATGAAAAAAGTCTGTATAACGCGCTGGGCATTCAAAGTCGGACACCATACAATGTTTTGAATAAAAACATTTTTAATATTTAGTAGCATTTCGTTTGGCATCTATTACACCCTGTAATCTGTTGGGCATGCTTTGGACCAATTTTAAACAAAGATTTTAATATTTTTTCGCAATTCCTCGTTCAATGTTTCTTCCAATCTTTTCAAATAGGAAGGTTTGCGTTTTGCAACCTTTTTTTTAAGTTTGTACCAAACATATTCTATTATGTTGTGATTTTTTTTTACTTTGGGAGAGTTCTTAACACTGATGGGCAATTATAAAACAACCACATTTCAGTCACCCATGTCTCATGCTTCATATCATTGTCCTGGTAGAACGCAGAATCATTTGCTTTACCCAATTGTTCAACACTTGGTTGAACATTTGATTTTAATGTGTTGATGTAATACGTGGCATTCTCGTTTCCACGTACAATATACATTTATACAACGCCTTTCGATGCCATATAACCCCATAACATGATGGAACCTCTACTATGTATTACGGTTTTGATGGTGATTTTTTCATCATATACTTCACTAGTTTTTCTTTACATGTAGCTGCAGCCATCAGATCCTGATTGATTGATTTTTTCGTCTATGACAGAAATCCTGCCAAAAACAATGATAGCACTTATCATAATACCACATACTTTGTTGGTAAAAGCACAAACATGTCTACCTTCGACCAATATTCTATATATTAAATGATATACTTTATGGAGAAATCGAAACGAAGCACTCTGTTCTTTTCTGATATAACTGGTGCCTTTATTGGCACTCTACCGAACAAATTGTGCTTTCTTAAATAACGCCAGATTTGTTGAAGAATCTACATCAATATCCCGAATATTTTTAATGCTGTTTTCTAATTCAACAGAGGTCAGGAAAGGCCTAGATCGAATTTATCGTATAATATGTCTGCCTTCTTTATACCTCATTTTGAGTTTTGATTCATTATTTAAATTTGTATTAGTAATTCTACTCTCATTTTAATATCGTTTGATTATATCGTGGATTGTAGATTTGCTTATATTGGTGATTTCACTAAGTTTTCTGATACTTTCACCCTGATTCATGTAAGAAATTGCAATTTTTCTAGGTTCAAAAGTTTTTTGTTTCAGTATTGTAGAAACATACTAATTAAACTAATTATCATGTTGCTAGTGAAAGAAGTGATACGTTAAAGCTTGTTCCCAGCCATCATTCGTCCATATCATATGAAAATTCCGGGTAAATCGAAGTGTCCGACTTTGAATGCCCAGCATGATATACAGACTTTTTTCATTTGCTCCTCATTATTTTCGTAGAAAATAGGATTTTTGCATATCTTTTCACATATTCGGGAAGAAGAGAAGTAGAAGTAGCCAACTGCAAACTTTTCAAGTCGTTTTATAACTCTAGTATACTGGTAAAAGCGTCGCAAAGTGGTAAGAGCGCCCGAAAATCAAGTGTCCGATTTTGACTACCCACTACTGTATAAATAGCATTTAAAACTCTACACTTGCAAAGTCAACAAACTTGTTTCTCACGGTTTACTATGATCATTATTTAGATATTTGCTAGGATACCAGAATGACAAAGCGAAAAAAAATCGACGAAGCTTTCGTCGACTCTAACAGGTAACCATAATGCAAATTTGCTTTCCGTTTGGTTTGAGGCTTTCCACCAGAAAGTTTTCCGTTTGTCACAGGCATTCAGGGCTATAGAAAGTTAGAAATAGCAGGCCTAAACCTACTGAGATTACAGAGCCACAAAAGAAGAAAAAGCAGAAGAAGATTAATATTTCCTTCTTGATCAGCAAAAAAAGTCTGGCTTTGTCTTTCCACACATACGTGGCCAAAAATTCTTCTAAGCATCTTCCTGTTGAACGTGGCTAAGAGGGATCCGTCATTTTTTTACGGAGTACGTGTCTCAGAGGCGTATTTGAGTACTGGGACAATAAAGAATCCATACATTCCCAGCTTCGTCCGTCGCTACAAGTATTTTAAGTGGAGAAGTTTTTTCGGACTGTAGTATGGTAAATTATGTTGTTTTTGGTGCTGACTTTTGAGCCCAGGTAGGTGAAATGGCATCGAGTAGAAAAAGATATTTTTCTTGATATAAATCACGGCCAAACCGGAAAAAACGAGAAACAACCACATAAGCAACAAGTTCCATTTGAATTACGGCTAGACACTGGAGACCAACATTACCGAAGTTACCGACAGATTTGGAAGAAATTCGAAAGTCCACCAAACTGGCAATTAAAGCTACGTTTGAAGCAAACTACAAAAACTGGGTAAGTTGTAAGGTTGTCTATCGAAGTAATTGAATGAAATTGTAGTCACTTACAACCTTATAATGTTCCGCTCACGACCAGGATAAGGTGTCCTTTTGCGGTTCGAAGAAAAATTTGAAAACTAATTGTAAACGATGGATTATGCCGGATGGTTGGAACTTCGACAAGTCTTTGACTTGATTTCACTCATAGTTGGATATCATACCAAGATCATTTGACTTTCGAACCTCGAAAAACAGTACCTATTTCTTGTTGGCGCTCTCGCTACGAGATTGATTCTTGCTAGTAGTTTGCCCTACGATAATCAGATAGTAAAAAATTTACTTACTTATTGTTTGCTCCATGTTGCTGGGTACTGGGATTACTCTCGTAAGCTCTCGGAAAGATTTTCGTGGCTTGATTGCTGAATTTCTCAATTTCCTGCACATTCTGGCACTTTGCTTACTTTTGGTATTTTTACCGATTTTTATCACAAGATACTAACTATCACTTTAACTTACTATTTCACTTTTCGGCTGGGAATATCACGAAAGACTAATTCTCGGCTCCGATTCATTTCAGTTTTATACCCATAAAACCAATGGTTGCTTCAATTGCATTTATTCGATGTCATTGCTTACTTTGATCCAGCGACAGGGCCAGATTATCCATACGCGTGGTACAAACAACTCCAATAATCCTGGGAAATGATTAAATGTAAAGAAATAAACGGCATACGAATTCGTTTATATACTCCAACCAAAAGTAAGTATCCTAGGAATCTACCTATAATTAAATGCTGAAATATTACGTCCAGCCAATCCATCGGATCTTGCAAGACGTAAAACAATATTTCTCTTCATCGTACCATATATTAACTATCATCCGTTACAACTTTCGTAATGTTTTGCGACACTTTACGATAAAAGCTGAATACCTTATCCACCGCTTCTCTACATACACTTACAACTTTTTCATACTCTTCGAACGTAAAGCTGCCATGCACATAGGATGTTACCGTATTCTTCGTGATGCTGTCGAACACAAACGTGAACGAACTGTGGGTCTGTTTCATTTGTTTTTGGTCAGGATCAAGTATCATTACACCATCCTCGGTCATGATGCAGTGTACGGCTGCTACCGTAAAATTTAGCTCGATTCCACTCGTAATCAACGCCAAACAGGTCGCATTGATGGAACATGCCAGTAGCTACAATAGAACCATATTGAGTTATCGATTGTTTCTTATATCAGCGTGACCAAGACCCGTATTTTGCTTGTTACTTACCCCACCCTTGTCGGTCATTTCTTGAACATACACGTACACGGCACTGCGACAGAAAGCGGGTGTCGCTACAACACGAACGAATGATCGTTTAATAAGGCTTTCCATCAAGCGGTGCTGTATGTCTTCCTGTCCCGCGTTCGGCCGGTACTGCACTTCTATGTGACAATTTTCCGATTCTGCATTCCGTAGCTTTACCTCGGCGGGACCGTTTGCAGCCACCATCACCTGTGTGCCCCCTGCAAGAGAAAAACAAAGGTTAGCAATTACATTACTTCCCGCCCCGTATGCTCCTCACAACAAATCTTACCTTGTGATAATGCTGCCGAACAATCGGAGCGTGAAAGAACATTCGTTTCACATATCATACGCCGTAAATTAAGCGAATTTTCCATGTTTTTCGTTTCTTGTACCATTTTGATGCAACGCGCGCGTTGGGACTTCTCGCCGGTACAATAACATGTCAAAACGAGCCTATAAACAAACATTGATCGAGTGTGTGCAGGATACCTTGTCTGAGTTATTTTCTATTCAGCACTTTTTTGACAGTTTCTATTTGTCGGACATTTAAATTGTCCGTTTACATCAGACAAAACATGTCAGCAACCACGTGGACGTTATTCATGTGGAATACTGGAATATCAAGCACCAAGTCTGCATTAGCAGCTGTAGTGAAGAATATACTAACGCTTTACACCTAAAAGAAGGAAGATAAAATCAAAATTCTCCTGCCTTCCTGCTTGAGTTCAACCTTCGCAGTTTATACTGCAAATACATCCGGATGGCACTAAGGTGTTCAAATGCATTCCTTTATTTATATTATCAAAGATGAAATTTATTTGTTCACATAATGATTTTTGTTGACGATGTTATTGTTCTTACTGTGTTTTGCTGGTGATACTACTACTGCCGTCACTGCTGCTGCTACTGCTGCTGTTTGCTGCCGGTGCTGCTGCTGCTACTGTTGCTGATTTGGTATCGTGAGCATAGTATATTTACCAAGTATAAACTTTTGCCCGACCGGCTACGAGTAATGCTTAGAAAATCATGACTATCAGTGAAACAGTTTTCAGTAAATATAGTTGCATTGTATTTTATACGTCTATATACAAATCAATACGCTTACGAGGACGAATGATGGAGCTTCATACGGATACTAACGAACGGATGTGGATAAACGTAACCGAACGGAACGAATTTAGAATCTTTATAGAAATAACGGGGTCTTGTTTCCGTCTCCTACATATAAATAGACAACAATTCAGAACCAGTGCCCATCACCAGTAGACTACACTCTCCTTTTTTGGCGCTTCACGCTGTGCACTAGCATCTTGCAACAACCCACCCTGCCACTCTGTTACCCCACCGGCTTCCTTGGTTCAAAGAAACGGTTTTTTGAGTTTATGTTTCGGTGCCACCCTAGAAGGTTGGTGTGTAGGGCATTTAGCTTGTTTAGTTCGTGCTTCAGTTGGTTAGATGTTTGGAAAGCTGCTCTATAGGTAAGATATTCTCTTCACAGCTACCCTCCCCATGAACATAAATACTACAAACATCCATATGTATAAATATATATATATATGTATATATAGATCTATATATGCGCCCTATGTTGCCATCCTATAGACACCATTGTAGCGTATTTTTTGTAGAATTTTGTGTATATTTGCGTGTACGTCTGTATATGTGTATGTATGCGTGTGTGAAAGTGTATCTGGTTGGTATGCATGTTTTGTGCAGACGGCGGTTACGGTTACACCTTAATTGCCGTCCTTATCTTCGTGAGCTTTCTTTACAATCGCCAACTTGGAGTGTGGCGATGCCGGTGACAGGGTCTGATACGGTGGATCCTTGGTGCCGTGCAACACGAGCGAAAACTCTTTGATCCATCCAGTACGGCTTTCCTGCGAATTGAATGTAGCCTGCAGGAGGAAAAAGTAATGCCAGTATTAGCTAACTGTTTGCGATCGGGAAGCGTTGCAAAAATCCTCCCTACCTCCAACATCCATGTTCCCTGCGGATATTCGCCCCACGTGTGCGTCGTCATGAAGGGCCATTTTGTAAAGCCATCGCGACGATCGTCATCATTGGCCCGTTTGCTCAGTATCATTGATCTGGAAATAGCAAACAAACGTTAAAATTCTTTGGCTTTTGTCCTTTTGTTCCATGTTTACCTTGTTCCCATTGGAGACGTAAGGAATAGCTCCAGATCACCACGTCTGCTAGCGTTTGCCGTAATAACGGCCTGCACATGTTCCAGGTAGCGTACTTCCGTATCCGTGCCTTTGCAAGCATTTGTCTTGATGGGCAAGTACAGCGAACCCGACGAAGGTATTCGGCTAGAAGAAGAGAAACAACACACCATGCAAGGTTACTTTCAGTTTTCACTTCCAGCACCACTAATCCGGCTTCTTACTGTATCTGTGTGATTGCACCGGCCTCACAGTGATATCGGGGCGGTACTGTTCGCCATTTCTTTGCCAACGCTACCATAGCACCGGCATCCAGCACACCGAATCCGAACAGATGGTTAAACTCCAACCCGACACCGTTCATCGTCCAGTGGAAACGGTTCTTGGCGTCAAACAGGGAATTTCGCTTCGACGTAAGCACTGTCAGATGTTGCATATCGCGCCAAGATAATGATGGGCTGTAGGAGAAGAAAATTGGCCATGGGAAAATGCGTCTTTCTCACGACTAACACCCACAAGCACTTACTTCGCTTCCAGTGCTAGTGCGAACACTCCGGCCGCTTCCGGTGCAGCTGCACTTGTTCCCGAATGGGTTGTGGTACACTTTCCGTACAGATCGGTGGTGGCCTGTAACACAAACATAAAAACACAATTAAAGATTACCGATTGCGATGAATTGTATCACCAATTGCTTACTTACCACACCAGTGTTTGGATCCTTGGCCCCGTTACTGAACGTGCTGGCCAGTGTCGAACTGCAGCTCTCATCGTAGTGTGCATTCTGGCCATCGTTGATGGCACTGTTGATTGAAATGGTCCACATGGATGCCGCATACCCGTCACAGTTACAATCATCCTCCTCACCACCATCACCCGAAGCCCACACGTATATGTTGCCCAACCCGTTCCGGCCCTCGTTCACACCCTGTACGATCGCACGCATTGTTGCGTTCCGCGGACCGTCAACCGTTTTACCATCGTCGGTCGGTCCCCAGGATGCACTGTAGATGTGTATTTTGTGCGGTTCATGACCCATCGAGTTCGCCTCAATCAGATCGGTCATGTACGGTTGGTCCAACATCCGAATGCCGGCAATTTTCGAATCGTACGCCACACCAACACCGCAGATACCGTTGTCCCGGGCAGCCGCAACTTCACCCGCACATCTCGTACCATGACTGAAAGCAATGAACCGTTTAATTCCTAAAAAACGAGACGCCATCACCCCACGACATGCCTACACGCACCTATTGAACCAATCGTCCGTATATCGTGGATATGGGAAGGGATCGTTACTGCTGAAATCGTAACTAGCTTCGGCGTTCTGCGAAAAAAAAACAGCAAAAATAAACAAATTTAGCCACTCTACCACCCCACGCAATCGCTTGCCGGAATTACATACATAATTAAACTTCAGATCCGCGTGCATATAATCAACGCCTACAAAGAAACGAAGCAGAATCACATTAATGTTAATGAAAAGACGAGACAAGATAATAAAGCTGCTGCTGCTGCTACTACTTACCATCATCCATGATGGCGGTTGTAATATTTTTGCCCGTGATGCCTTGGTCCCACGCAGCTAGTACATTTAAGTCGAGTTTGGCTTTGCCACCATTTTGTCCCGTATTTTTCAAGTACCATTGAAACGGAAAGTACGGATCGGTCGGTACATTTTCACCACCGTACCCACCGGGTGCCTTGTCCGGGATGTAGTTCAATGGGACCGCATGACGGAAGCCGCGCTTCACGCGCTTAAATCCTGGCTGCTGTATGGCCGTATGAATCTGTGAAAATAAAGTATCAAAACATTAGATTAATAATCCTGGACAAAACGATCCTGGACAAACGACCGGAGCCAGGTGGGCCTAATTCGATGCACGATGGGGAGATCACTGTATAGCTCCTAGAGCTCATCGTTGTAGCGGCTCCTCCATTGTCCTTCCATACATACGGGGCCAAAAATCCTACTGAGCATCTTCCTCTTGAATGCGGCTAAGAGGGTTTCGTCCGTTTTGGACAGAGTCCATGTCTCAGAGGTGTATGTGAGTATTGGGACTGTAAAGGTTCTATAGACTGTCCTAGTCTGTTAGCAGGGCCACTGGTGGTGCCACCATCCTTTTGGTTTTTGCCTCGTTGATCACTAAACCCGAGGTTCAGTGCCGCACTGCCCAATCTTTTAGAGAGTTTCTGCTACATAGGAAAGCCTCAAAGCAATGATCTTCAGCGTAGTATGCCAAGATCTGGAGTGACTTATAGAAGATGGTCCCCGAAGTATCCACCTCCGAGTCTCAGATGGCCCTCTCTAGCGCCAGATTGAATAGGAGGCAAGCAAGCCCGTCTCCCTGGCGCAGACCCTTGGTGGTAGCAAAGGGTTCTGAGAGTTTTCCATCCTCATTCACCTGGCATGTGATGTTGGTGATTGTCTTTCTTACAAGCCTGGTAAGCTTGGCCGGGATTCCAAATGAGCTCATTGCGTCTGGCTGTGCTATCGTATGCGGCATTAAAATCAATGAAGTGATGATAGGATTGTAGTTGCTGCTCCGGCATCTTCTTCAAGATTTGACGCATGGTGAATATCTGGTCAGTGGTTGATTTTCCGTTTCGGAATCCTCTCTGATAGTTTCCAACCATCTCTTCTATTAATATACAATAGCAATAGCGACCGAAGCAAAGTACATCCTACAACACTACCACAATAAACAACCGCAATAGAACTAGGAAACAACCCTCCACAACTCATCCACAACCGAGCATGCCCGGTATAAGGCAAATTACACTCGCGGTGGTGAAAATAAGGCATCCAGCCGTCATATTGGAACATAAATAAATAATTGCTACAAGATCCTCCTCGAGTCTGTTTTGGCCAACTCCAACTAACACTGATAACATTGTAACAGTTTAACTCTACATTAAATGCTACAAGAACCAGTAGATGGTACGGTGGATCGGTAAGACACACAGGATCATCGCATGCAAAAATCTTGAAAACCAGTTTTTGAATGCATATTTTAGCAGGAATAATGTTTTGGTTTGCAAATTCTTTGATTGATCCACTCCGTCATTCCAACCGCCCACAAGCACATATTTCTGCCTTCTTCAAAACCCCCGCAAGACATTTCTGACGATGAGTCTTTGTGGTCCATCATCATCGTCCTTTTTAGAAATCCCCCGCAATGCTTAAGCTTTTACGATTCCATTTTATAGACCATTGATATATTTGATGATTTTCGCTGATATTTTACACAACTTCCACAGTTCTCAATCAAATACAACACGAAAATACAGGAAACACGTCTTGCTCGGTTGACGGCTTGGAGAGAAGATCCGAGCCGCTTCTCTTGTCCCGTTAGCGTGCGCTGCCAGGTTAGCCGCCTGTCATCTCCGCTAGCCGCCAAGTCCTTCATCATACAGGGTGGCTCCCAACAACCATGATGATCGCTTTAAACACGTCCGGAGCTTTATGACGACGTCTTCTTGTGTGATTGAATTTATGTCTCAAATGCACGGTATGCGGTGTGGACTACGTGTACGGGATAAGATTTGCCCGTATTTGATATGACGGCCACGAAAAGTCGTCCAAAATACTATTAGAAAATAAATACTATTAGCCCCGCGGTAAACTGGTAAATAATTAAAAACGATAATACTATCAGCTTCACCAAGCCGTGGCCTGTAAGCTTCTGCAGGCTTATGGGATTAGAGGACGAACTTATCTGCATATCGATCGGCTAGTGATTAGTGTTATCGTCCGCCAGCGATTTCCCGAGTGCCAAAAATACACACACACCACACACGCACGGCGGATGTCACACGTTTGTGCTTTAGCCTGCATGAACACACGACTCGCTCATCGGCTCATCTAGTAGTCTAATTAACGTTACTCCCCTCGTACGGGCGCGCATCTCTCCGGGAAACGTCCCATTACGTACATGTACGTCAATCGGCTAGCGGGCAGCCGGAAAATCAAAAAGGAGGAAGTGCTCAAAGGCTCAAAATAGACATTGGCACACGTTTTCCATCCATCCATTCGGTAAGAAAAGTTTTCAATACGGTATCCGGAGCTGTTTGCTAAGGGGGCTAGGATATGTCGCGTTGTACGAAACTGTGAAATAGTGATTGGAATCACGTTTCGCCGTTGACAAGGACACGACCAAGAGGTCAGGATCAGGTTTCTGCATTAGGTGTTTAACAAACCTACACGCTTGGTGTGGGAAATTATTTGCGGGAAGAAGATGCACGTTGTTGGGACTGATCCCATCACATGTGCCTACTAAGCTCCGTTATGAATGGGATTATTATATGTAACGGGTTATGACGCGATAACAATAACGGTGTTGGGCTTTTTTAATACTAAGAAGACTATTTCGCCTTCCCTTTTTCCATATTAAATCTACTACATCCTTATACTAATTTTCGCTCTACAACTTAGAAAGACCTTGCGCTTAAACCCGTAATTTCTCAAAATGAATTCAATTTTCTTTTGCCCCCAAGGGATGCTAGAAGGAATCGGATGTAGCGATCTCAGCTCAAACTATCCTCATACCGGATATCGGCATCTGGTTTACACCAAGTTCATTACTCTTGGTATTGCACAATCCTTGTTTCCTTGAAATACCGTGCCCATAACAGCTGTGTACAACTGTTGTAATGCAATAGCCACAGGAAAATGCGTGAAAACATTAAGAAAAGCAAAAACCATTTCCACAATTTTCCGGGCAGCCGCCTTAAAGAGGGATAGCTCGCGCGCTTCGCAACATCCCATCGCCTCTACTTGACGCTCGCATATCTCGAAGGACATAACAACATGGAGTGAAAAATGAAGAAAAACATACGGAGAAGCCGAGCGACAGCATGCGACGTTGTGACGTAAATGGGACGTACGTGGGAAAAAAAACGGCAGGAAAAAAAAACCCGCCATGGCAACTTTTGGGAGTGGTGGTAGGTCGGTGGAAAATGGGGACGAGGGGGTAACAGAAATGGGGACGACGATAATGGAAAACAACATAAATATACACGAGCCGAACTTTGCGGCTGCGTTGCGATCTGCTCCTCCTCCCGTAACACTGCATGTGGTCCGCACTCGTTGCCACATCTCATATAATATACACACACACACACACACACACATACACACTTACCAGAGGTTCCTTTTTAAGCACTCGCGTATGGGAGATGCTGCGCCTGGTGCGTACTAGCGGCAGGGTGGTATGCTTGAAGTGAAACTCCTTGCCATTGCTGCCAGGAAGCTGAAAGTAAAATGCCACAATCAGCACACACACACACTTCTTCACAAGTGCCACACGGGTTCCACACGGTGTGCCCTCGCGTGCGGCCATATGTTTTGTAAAACTGAACTACGGTTTACGTGACAAAAGGACTACACTTTTGCGAATCTGAGGAGCTTCACAAACGCTACCGATGGCATGATGAGTGGTGGTAGTTAGCACGCATACGATAGCACACAGCAGTGAGCTTTAAATCCGGATGTTTTCCTTACCTCGCCCAAATTTTGAAATCCATTGCGCGTTGCTATTTCGTGCACCAATTGCTTGTCCAGGCTGCGTTTGAAGCGCACCAGAAAGGAGCTGGTGAACACATCCCCAGCCTGACCCCGGTGGCCGAACGTACTTGCCGTGTAGCTAATGCCACCAAACAGGGCCAGAACCACGACCACCACCAGGCAGACAAACTTGACGGACATGATGATGTTGGTGGCTGCTGTTTGTCCCTTAAATGTGTTTCCTTCCCTGTGTCCGGCGGGTGGTATTGTTGTGTTTCGGATTTCGGTTCTTTGTTCGGTCTCCTCCTATTGGCACAGCGCACACACACACACACACACACCAGTCACCACTACTACTGCAACCTCTCTAGTGCTGGTTTGCCGCAAGGTTTATCGATTGCACCAAATTGTTTCCCATACTGGCAGCTGTTACTTCCGCCGGATGGTGTTCGATGTGCGTCACTTGCTGCGTCCCGTTACACGCTTTAATCCATTCCCACTGTAAGGCTTGTTTTATCGCGCACCGAGAATAGTATAGTTTGGGGAAATTTTATCTCGTCCCCAGCCCGATTTTCCAATTCCACACAGAGGAGATTATCAGACACAGACATACACACGCACACCGCATCAAAAACCAAGGCCCTACGCACTAGACTACCAACCAAACCGTAGTCTACGGCGAACGCAAGCTTTTTGGATTGTTCGGAAGCTTCAACTCGACCAGCAACCCGCTGGTACGCTGCTGACTGAAACGTCGTTATGAATCGACGTGTACACGGACGTGTAATTCATGGGGACGGGTAGCAAAGTTTTCGTCTGGCTGGGCGCAGGCGCAACAGCTCCGTGCCGAATTCCAATTTCCGTATGGAGTTAGTTACCTGTTACTGGCCGGCACTGTTTCGGTTCGGTTGGGGAAGGAAGGGTGAGTAATGTGTCCCCTACCGGTGCTATCTCGCTGTCAAGGCACAGAGTTTTTTGGATGGCCTTTACGAGTTGCGGTTTTGATTTATGAGCACTTTCTCTCTGTTTCTCTCGGTAGGGATACATTTATTACAGCTGAGCTTTTCATTACTTGACAAAGGCAATTTACAAGACACGTATAGTTAAGCGTATCAACAGCGATGGGGACACGGCAGTCGGAAAATGGCAGGGCAAGATCCTTTGTCGGTCGTAAAACTTGAAAGCGGTGCCTTTTAAAGCATTAATCCTGCTTGTTTGCCATCCTTCAAAGAGCATAACTTCAAGATAAAGGAATCTGCAACTGGTGGAACGATTATGCGATTTAAAAAGTTTTATTTTTAGTATTAAATTTCTGTTCTATAAGGACTAAAAACAATCGATAATAATAGGCGATCGGTTAAACATAATAGCAAAATGACTGAATAAGTATAGCTTTCATTGTAAGTAAATTTAACTAAAAATGGGTTGTTTTTCTTCCAACAGTTTGCACACAACTTCCTTCAAAGCCATGGGACACCAACCAGTTATGTGGCTATGACCCACTGGTGCATGAGCATAAAGAAAATCAAATTGACTTACGAATTTATTTCCATTTATATATGTTCCAACAGTAATTGCAGGTCTGTTTTACCGTGAAGGTTTTTCATGCTTTACACAGTACCTCCACACTTACGCACTCGGTACCGTATCGTTCACTATCAGATGCACGGTTAGCCAGAACGCCAGCAGTGGTTGCAGCCCGGTCATAAGAAACAGAAAGTAGAGCTTCCGTTTACGTCCTACACTGTGGTCGGTGTGCTGCTGTCCACTGTATGGGTCGTATCCGACGGCGTTTTGTGATTGGTCCTGGCCGGATAATACCTTTGCCTTCATAGTGCGCAACTACGGAACGTCATGCAACGAATGTTGGGACAACAATTTCAGTACAGCATGAAACAAATGCAACAAATACTAATACAAACAGCACTTACCAGAAACAGTGCCAACATGGCGGAGGAATAAAGCAATGCCAAATAGTAACCCGTCCGTTTTAGCAGTATAGTACCAGCGACAGTGACCACAATCGCCGCATATTTGTAACCGGACAGCGCGAGCAAATCCAACGTGCTCAGTGACGTTGTGATGTTCCCTATGTACAGTGTCAGCGTGTAGATAACGATTTCAAAAATGCTGTACGCCAAAGCGCTCGACGCTTGAATGCCCAGCTGTTCCGAGGAAAATCTTTGCTGCATGCCTGCAATTGTAACGACGCAGTGTGTTAAGGTAAAGGCTTTGGAAAATATGGTTTATGACGATTAAAACCATGCTTACCTAGTGCAATACCCGCTAGAACTACGTACGTTATGTAGCTCATCGACGGAATATACAGATCCGGTGCATTAATATCGTACCGGGGTTGCACCGGATTATCGTGGTCGTACTTCATTCCCCAGTCCTAAACAAAAAAACGGCACAAAAACAATTACCTAAGGTTGTGACACACTCTCTCTTGCTCACTCTACAATATTCTCGTACCTTTTGCATGAATGGAAAGAAAATGATTTTCAGCTTGTTCACCACGTAGCTATTGTCCACCGAGAAATAGTACTTCAGCTTGGACATTGGCAAGTACTTTTCGATATGGCTGTGTACAATCTCCTTGCCCTGGTCGGCCAGTTTCTGCCCGTACTGCATTGCCATGTCCTGCACGATCGGTTGCTGAAACATTGCAAATTGGCCGCCGGCCATACCCGGAACCGGTGCCGGTTGGGCAGGTTGCCGGGGTACATTGGTGTTGGGTTGCTGTGGCTGAGGGATGTAGAAATTTTGCTGCTGGTCCATCGGGTAATGTTGTTGCTGCTGCTGTGGTGGTACATATTGCTGCTGTCCGTACACTGTAAGAGGGAAATGTATTGCACATTGAAGCACCATTCTCCTTTACATGGCTAGCATGTTTTGGCTTACGATTGTTTGGATCATTGGTCATGTACTGATTCGTCGTGATTTGTGATGTCATCTGTTGGTACGGGATGGTAGAACCAATAGCATTCACATCACTGACTCGTTTTGGTTTCTTCGATACGGAGCGATGTGCTGGAAACGGAATAAATACATGTGTTTTTTTGTATGAAACGTTTCGCAGGTCGGTTGGTTTGGCATTCCGTCACTTACCGCGACCATCGGGACCAGCTTGGGCGTTAAAATTCATGATCACCAATACACAATTCCCCCCGATAAAACGACGATTTTTTGGTCCACAACCAGCCAAAAGCCAACTTGCCAGTTTTTAACTTGCTGGCTGACGTATGGTCATAATAAAGTGCTGTCAAACGAGCTGCAATGATGGATATTTACATTGAGCGAGATTTTACCACGAGACATCCTTTTTTCTCGATGTAAAAATTGAATTAAGAATTTCTTGATGTCACAACTATTTAACTTTTCCCAGCTTTTGCTTATTTACGGTACAACAACATCAATTTCACAACTTTCTTTTACCATTTTTCACATATAGTGTCGTATGTTGCATATAGTCCATCAAAAAGAGTAAATCAAGGATGCAATATTTAAATTTCGAATAATTTGTGATGATTTTTCTTTTCTACTGAACCTTTTGGTATGAAAAAATGTATCAGATCGAATTATTTATCAATATATTTTCCAGCTTTTCCGTGAAGACATCCGTTCCACAGAATCGGTCCATCCCTATCCGGGAACGATCAATCCATTCCTCTACGTCAACTGACCGTTTCAATCCTAGAAATCGACCCATCGTTTAAAACCAAAACTGTGTATACCGGCGGGAGATTGAAAACAATTAGCAATTGCTAATGGAAAGTTATGTGTTTTTGTACATTCGTTAAACAAATTCAGTGAAATGAGTAGCCGTAAGAATAGACTGAGTCTATCGAAGGACCTGCACAAGGATAAGGATGGTAAGAGTGTCGGGTTGTATGTTGCCCGTGTATACGTCACACTATCGCTTGCATTTCACATTCCGATTCCCGGTATCATCGTAGCCAAAACACCGATTGCACGACGCACTTCCGCACGCACAGCCAACTGGAAGCCAAGCCCGGACTCGCAAAGGCATGATGATAGTTTTGAGGTGTCTCCCTCGCAGGGAGGTGACTATTCGCAGCTGATATCGCTGACGCAGGACACTTCTTTTCACGCCATAAACGGTGTGTCGTGGGAATGGAACAGTCCACAGCGGCTTCGAGAGAAGCAGCAAGTAAAGATTGCTGCTACTGCTGCTGCTGCTGCGCCGAGCAACAACCACCATATCAAACGTCCACTTAGGCCAAAATATTCGGATGTACCGGATACGGTACCGATACGGAAACCAACCGGGTTTAACAAATTCATATCGAAGCTAAATCTTCTGATGGAAAAGGAGAACGTAGCGGAGGAGGAGCAGCAGCAAGTGCATCCGGCGGAGCCAGCACCCGATCCGGCCCTTCAAACCGATCTTCCAGAAGAATCATGCTTTGTAGATGAGTTTTTTGTCGGAAGTGAGCCAAAGCAAAGCGTAGCAACCACATTAAGTGGGGACAGTGATGATGATATCTTCCAAGAGCACGTTATTGAATCTCCGGATAAAAGGGGTGCCTCCAACAACACCGCCGCTGAGCTGGACGATTCCAGGCTGGACAGCTTGCTGATCGAAGCGAGCCAAACGATAGAGTCAAAGCTTAACCAACCAGTATCTCCACAACCGCGCTCATCGACACCATCCCCCGCTCAACAACCACAACCTGTTCCGAGGGCAAAAGAAACCGCAACACACGTTACACTTCCGCTTGAGATGAACGATTCAGACATGGATGGGTTTCTGGTGCAAGCATCGCTAATGGTCGAAGAGAAGTTGAGCGATAGCTCCCAAGAATCATCTTCGAATAGCAACGGTCAACAAACAGTCGTCTCGCGTTCAAACCATGCTCAATCCAAAGCTGGCCCATATAAAAAGGACACAAAATGTGTAACGTCTTCTTCTAGCGAAGGTAGAAGAATTTAACATCCACGACGACGTTTTGGTCTTACTTATTTCGTGCTTCTGTTTTTTCGCTTCTCCAGGTACGA
This sequence comes from Anopheles maculatus, assembly GCA_002091835.1. Lineage (NCBI taxonomy): Eukaryota > Metazoa > Arthropoda > Insecta > Diptera > Culicidae > Anopheles > Anopheles maculatus. The sequence continues at coordinate 92,932 of KZ062874.1, forward strand.
TGTCACAGGAAGAGCTGAAGGCACTGATCGAACAGAAGCGCCAGGAAGCGCTGCGACGGTTGCAAAACAATCGTTTAAAACGGGGCATGAACGGCACCAACACTCATAGATGAAAGTGATCGAATGAAAAGCGATTTTTTTTTTAAATTTTGTTATAAACAATTATAAAGTATAATCCTATCCAGCGCGCGCGTCCCCTATAAAACGTGTACATGTATTAAAGATTAAAAAGATTTCTTTCTTTTATACTTATACGTTGCTTGTCACCTCCACCTGCAGGAGCCCTAGCGCCAAACGTGTGCCGGGAACGTAAATGAAAGAAACCAGGCCATCCGTTTGATAGGTTACGTACTTATTCTTTACTTACTCGTACGGATTATTAAAATGTGTGTGTGTTTTGTTTTGATTCCGCAACATAAAGAACATGTAATTAGGATTTTCCTTACTTTGTTTTGGGATGGCTAAGGAGGAGCGCAGGGAGGTTTTCCGTTTGTGAACATTCAATATTAACTTAAAGTATTTACACTACCGTTCCCCCTGGTGGTGCCGAAGGTGTTGAAGATAAATGCTGTGGAATATTCTACCGCCGCCGGCCGGAAATGGAATGATGAACGTTGATGATGGGAGGTTTGTGTGTGCACGGGCGTGTGTGTGTGTGTGATGAGTTGATTATTGCAAGCGTCGCATGGTAAAAATGGGGTAGAAAAAATAGAAACAAACAAAATAAACAACACTGTTCAGCTTCAAAAACGAAAAACCGCTCAGCTTACGAGCAGGCGGCAGCTGGATTGATAGATTTTGAATTTAAAATTCGCTCGGACGCACTGCCGCCGCCGCCGCTCGTAAGATGGAGGCGGATGAAGAGTTACTTACAACAAAGCCCGGTCGCGCCCACGTGTACACGAACCCATCCTGGCACGCGGTCAGAAAGCAGTCCTCGCGGAAGATGAGCGCCGTCAGCCGTTCGTGCGCGATCTTTTTACAAATCAGCGGCTCTAATACTGGACAATCGTCGAAGCGGGGGCAGGCCGGCGTCCCGATCAGCTTCATCGGATCGTACGACGACACGATCCGTCCGCAAGGGGCAAATCCTCCGGTACCGATCACACCACCGCCACCACCACCACCCGATCCCTTGCTCTTCGTCAGGGAGGACGTCATGATGGAGGTGAACGTGCTCGACATGCCGCCGCCCGACGGCGAACCGGAAACGGGCTGGTTATTGTTGCCTAGTATGCTGCTGTTTAGCGCAGCATGATGATGATTGTTATTAAGACTATTGCTATTGCTGTTGCTGGCAAAACTTTTGCTGCCGAGCGCGATGATGCTGCGCTTGCTGCCACCACCGCCCGCAGCCGTCGACGTCTTGTTGGCCGACTTGTCATTCTTATCACAGCTACTGCCGCCGCTGCCACTGCTGGTACTGCTCGTACCGCTACCGCCGCTTCCGAAGCTAAGACTCGTCAAACGTTGCGTTATCGAGTTGAACGTGCTGCTGGAATGCTGCTGCTGCTGCTGCGTCGTGCCACCACCACTGTCGCTGCTTCCGCCCTTGGACTTTTTTCCACCAGCGGCGGACGCTTTACCACCGTTGCCGCCGGTGGTCGCAGTGACAACAGCCGTCTCGGCATCGCCAGGATTGTTGCTGTTGCTGCTGCTGGCGGCTGCGGCGACTGCCGATCGCTTAACAGTTTTACTATCGACCGATTCCTTATCACTGCTACTGTCGCTATTAACCCGTCGCCGGTTTTGCACGGCTGGTAGCTCGGGGTGGCCGGCGTACAGGGAAGTTCGTCGTTATACAGATATATACAGCCACTTGCGTGCGAAACCAAAAACTGATTCTGAGATCCCGGAATCCACTTTAGGCAGGTAACTTTAGTTTTGTCGATATTCCTCTGAAAAAACACGAGCCGGAAGATAGCAGAAGACAGACATTAAATGCACTCTGTTCGTGACGGTCCGTGTTCGAGAGCGTTACCTCTTCGTTGAATAGTTTGCCCTGTTCCCGGCGGCCCGGATGGACCAGCTGTATTTGGCCGGTACTGAAACCCACCAGTAGCGGTGCGCCTTCACACGTTGCAGCCGTCGCGTTGAAGTCATGGCAACTGGGCGAGGTTCCTTTGTAGAGTTTTTTATCGATAGGCTTGTTGAGGTCCGTTGCCTGCCGTACGGGGGGGAAAACATTAAAAACGCATTAGCAAAAGGAATAATATTAAAATATTTTTATTATTCTATTAATTAAATAAACGACCGGTCGCTCAAGGGCACGAATGTAGGAAATTTCCCCAAGGAAAAGGGTACTACTGCTCTTGCCTTGTAAGATCGATTGCCCGCGATCTAGCCGTTGCAAAATGTGCATTATGTCATCCATATCTTACAATTTTGATAAGAGCGAACAGCAATAACAACAAAGTATGTACGCTGGAAGGGTGGGTTGCGCTTTCTCACGGGGATACACCCCTATAGCTCATCACGATATGTGTGCTTTTCCTCGTGGCATGGTACAAAATTCGCAAACAAAGGCGTGTGCTGCTGCATGTGACTGTGTTGTTTTGTTGAATTTTGCTGCGTGTTTCACTTTTTCTGCCCATTCTCATGGCATGCTCTTCTTTGCTTACTGGACCATCTTTCCTGTCGGAGCAAACCCAATGTGCCCAACGCACACACGAACACATACCACCATACAGACATATTTTACCTTTTTCGCTCCCCGGTACGAGTAGACGTACAGTTCCTTGCCGTAATTGAAACATATCCGATCGCCCCCGACCGGTGTACTGAATCCGGACGCTGTCTGATGTTCCAGGCCGTTCGAAAAGGATTGCTGCTTCGGTAGGGTAATATTATTGCTGTTGCTCGTACTGTTGTTGCTGCTCGTCCCGGCCAGCTGACCACTGCCACCGCCACCTCCGCTGCTGCCGCCGCCGCCGCCACCACCGCCGATGGGTGGGGGTGGTGGCGGCGATGGCAATGACACGATCGACACGCGCACCTGGGGACTGCTCTGATTGTTCTGATACCCGACACGGTTCGGCCGCGAGTATTCCGACAGTGTCATTAATCTGTACTCTCCTTCGCGGGTGGCAAATTGCGTTTTCAAATCATCTTTTCCGCTGGTGTCTAATTGCACAGCCATCTTTCGTGCCGCGCGACTAGCTTTCTATCGTGAATGTCGTCGTCGTCGTCGTCGTCGTCGTCGTACACACTTACGGCACGTAACGAAGCACACAACCGCGCGCGCGATACCACTTATTTCACCATTGCCGATCGATCATAAACAAATGTTTTTGCGGAATAAAATACATTTTCGTCCCATCGGCACATACTTTTGGATACGTCAAATGTTATTTGATTACTTAATATCGGGGGCACCTCACTGACAGCTGCAATACGGGCAGTGGCAGGTGAGCACGGATGCACCGTTCAACGCAAACAGTACCAGCTTCGCACGAACCATTTTTGCAGCGATTGGGTGTGAGTGCGTGTGTGTATGTGTGCGGTAACCGTACAGAGATAGTTAACGTAATTAGTGTACTTTTGATTGATGAATTGCCCGTGTCCTTTCTGCTGCTGCTGCTGCTTCTGTAAGCACTTTCCTTCTTGTTCCTCTTCACGAGTGGATGTGAATTTTCCTGTGAAACTGGCAGGTTGCATCATGGGACGAAACTTGACTGTCACAGGGACAGTGTAAACATGTCAAATGAATAGGGGTTTGTTTTGCTTTTTTTTGTTTAGAAAAATTAGATCGAATTTTGCATCGTTTTCTAGCTAATCTTTGAACTTTTTCTTCTTTCTGTAAATTTGTTTTGCAAGTTCCTATTTCTCTATTCATGTATAAAAGTTCTTCTTCATTTAATTTGTTCATTTTGTTTTAAAAATGTTTTGTTGGAGTCTATTTTTTAGAACCAGTTAAGGAAATTCAAGAATCTTCTTTCATACACTGCATATCTTGCTACGGATATTTCCTCGTCACGAATAATTGTTTCGCAATTCGTGAATTTTATTTAAATATTTGTTTTAGATAATTTTCATTGCTGTTCTCGAAATGTCAATTTAATTTAGATTACGGTATCTGTCATCCATGACGTGACCTCGAAATAAAGTGATCTAATTACATTGACGTTTGCGATTTGACACATGAATACCAATTTAAATATGAAATTTGAAAATCTGTCAGTTATATTTTAATATTAGACGTTATAGATGTTGTGTAACGTTTGGAAGAAGAGAATTGCTTTTATTTGAAGAAATGAGATTTTATAATCATACCATAAGCGTCTTTCAACATAGCTCCTGTTTAGATTACCGAAACCGAATAAAAGAAAGTACGGGAAAACATTGTACGTGCGAACGATTCGAAGCATGTTACGTTGTAACAGTTACTCTGGATGATGGAGGCCAAACACGCCCTACAAATTTGCTCTGAGTGAGTGGTGGTCGATTTCAATCTAAATTTAAATTTCATGCCTTTGTTATAGTGAAGGTATAGATACAGATTTTTGTATCTTTGGGTTGTACGGGTAGACGAAAGGTCGTGATATAAAAACGGAGATTTAATA
>KZ062875.1:13504-29400 GCA_002091835.1 Anopheles maculatus
CCAATTTTAACCTATTTTGTGACAGAAACATGTTACTCGTTACACCAAACATTAGGCTCAACATTGTGCTCAAATTTAGGCAAACATCACCATAATTATCGCGCAATCTTTTGATAGCGGATCCAATTACCAGTCATCCAAAATGCAACCGATAAGCGTGCGGCGGCGTGCAGTGCATGTTTTTCTCGAACATTTTCCTAATCGCGTAATTTGTTGCCCCTTCTCCAAACCAACACACGAGTGCGGCCGTTCAACGGTATTGTTGTTGAATTTTAAAACCCTCGCTTTCCCAACTGTGGGCTATTGGCCGGGTAGGAGTGAGGACTTAGAATCGGACCGAAGCGATACTACCAGTAGGTGGTCTGATTTATGAGTGAGCTACTAACATCAATATCCTCTTAATGGAAGGGTTAACACACATGAGCCATCGCGCTGACGTGCGGGAGTTATGTTACGTGAACGGGCCTTGGTGGCCTTATGCCCTTGCTCCCATTTACTTCCCGTGTGTGTGTGTGCTGTTGTGGATGGGCAGCGCGATTCTTCTTACTGCGAACGGAACACGTGTTTTAACGGCCACTGCACGTTGGATTAAAACCAGTGAGATATCCCTTTTCAGTTGCAGAATTAATACGAGTTCTGCCAGGCGTATTGCCATGGGAATCGGAAGTTGGGAGTTGAAGTTGAGGGTTGCTAGTTGTTGGGACGTTGAATGTGCTTCAGTACTGAGCGAGGCCCAGCAAAGTCTACATTGAATTGAACTTCAATTAAGGAGACTATTATGCTGTAAAAGTAATCCCTAAATAGATGTGAAATTCTTGTTGACCAACAGAAAATTTAAATTTGCATTCCATCTACAATGGTACCGATACTCGCCCTAAGTAACAAGACACAGGAATTTCTAAAACCTTGGAATTGCCAATAAAATGTGTCCATTACTTAAATGTCTGTCTACATTACTTAAATTTGTGAGCATTGTTACTCAATTAACTTAGAATTGATCATCACGAATCGGTCAATTTCTACTGAACGATATAGGCAATAGTTCAGGCATCTGCCGTGCTTCAGGTACAGTTCCTGTGCCACTGATTGCCGAATGAATCTGATTTTACAATTTAAAATGTTCCTGCTGTTCCACCCGACAGCTATCAATTGTTCATTATCATCAACATCAATCGATGTTCCAGCAGCAACCAAATGTGGTCGACCAAGGGGAACGATTTTGAGTGTAATTGAATTTCATCTTTTCGCATAAATTTGTCACCGCAAGGACAAGTGTATTGTGGTGAACATGGTTCTGTGTGTGTCCTCTGACAACACATGTACATGGTTGTGTGTGTGCGTGTGCATTATTCGGGGTTGAAAGTACGCGTCAATCACTTATTTATCACTGGCGGCTGGCGGTGACGACAGGACGCGTCAAGTGAAGGCCAAAAAAGGGGTCGAGTCTGTCGACAATCGGTCCGCAAAGGGAGAAAAGGGCTGCTCCCGATGAGTGAACAGTTCATTTTTTAATCACTATCACTCGAATCGAATAGAAACGATGCTTAAAAAAAAGGGGATGAAGGGCATTCAGTGTGGTTTTAAATTCGGTTGCGCCGTAAAGATGCCGTAACCAAGGCAAGGGAAAAGCGGACACAAAGGAAACAGATTTTGAAGATTGAAAATGTCCCTCACCAAAAACGGAAAGGAAAATGTCAAATGTGAGAACCCCTAATTGTGAATTGATTCCGTTCCGTTTCGGTTTGCCGGACGATGACAAACAACCCGAACGATGGCGACCAGGACACGGAACACCATCCCTCCTGGATGGATGGGTTACTCGCAGTAGATGATATTTTCGCGCTGTGTAGAGTGATTTATGGGTGGAAAATTGTAAAGTTTTTTGTTTTGTTTTTTTTTTTTGGACCCGAAGGCAAAGAAAAAGGGACACCAATGCGTCACACCACAATTAAAGAAAATGAGCGAAAGCTGCTAAAGCCCTGCGGCGACAGAAGTTGCAGCAACTTAGCGCAGTGGAATAAATTTATGATGATTAAAAAGGATTTCTTTTTCGCGCTTTCCACCAGGCGCGAATGGATTGCTTTCCCTTGTTTTTTGTTGTAAGATTGCAGATAAAACTTTCTGGCGAACAAGATACGCAAAGAGTAAGAGCAAGTGAAGAATGTTCCACCGATTCGTCGCATTTTATTCGAGTTTTATTGCAGTTGACGGTGTGTTTGCTTTAGTGCACCGACATCCCAAATATGGTGGTGAAAAATGCAAAAGTTTGTCTTTTAATAGCTAAAGCAATATGCACGAACGAACGACCGAATGTCGCCCAGCCAGATTTCAGATTTATGGCCCACCGCGTCAAATGAGCTTTATCTTACACATTTTAAATGGTAAAATTCGTTCGTAAAATTCACTTTTAATATGCAAACAAAATCGTCTAGCTCAAGTCCAGCTCAATTTAAATTACGAGTGCACACCTATGGGACACGCTCGAACGCTCTGTACGGCGTGCATGAAGAAGCACTTGCCATGAAATGGGCAAATAATGTTTTATCACTCCACATGGACGCCCGTCGGAACAGTCGGAATTGACACTAATCGAGACGGCAAGACATCGGTACAGATCGGTTGTGTGCTCTAGATTGAATTCACACACTCCAGCCGAAAGACGAGATGAAGACGTTAGAGATGTAGTTGAGTTTGCACAGTGTCCCTGCTTTTGATGGGAATTGTCTTCGTTCAATGGGAGGTTCTGTGTTCTGGGTGAGTGAGTGTTTTCTTTAGAATAAAATAGAAATCACCTAGGCAGGAGGAAAATTGTTTTAGAATTCTATGCCACATTCATGGAGAGCACCTGGAAATGGGAATGTCTTGAGTTGTGAAGATAATGGGCTTTTGGGTTTCTCGACCGGTTTCCATTGTTTTCATCGCCCCAAGGAACTCTGTGATGTCCGGTTGGGAGGAGTTTCCCGTCCGTTGAATAGTTCTAACCCATTTCCAAACGTGCCAAAAATCATCCTTTCTGATGAGCGGCTCCTAATAAGATAAATCTGTTTTCCACAATTATTTGGACAGTAGACAGATAGCGGAGGAATTAGTGTTTACCTCCTTGACTTTACTCCCCTTCAACTCGCCGTCAGAAAAACCCAAAAAACGCTCCAAAAATTTAAAGGCAAGCCTTCCGATTTGTTTGCTGCAATTAAAACCAATCTGGCCCACCGTTTGAACGACAACACGGCGTCGTGATAAGCGGTTCCTGTGCCTTAATGCTTGTTGCAGCAGCTGAGGCGGAAATAATTAACTCCAAATTAACTCGAAACCGCTGGCATTGCACGCGTGACGACGGTCGGGGATTTTGTGTTCGCGGAAAAATCCATCCCACAACCACCACACCACCAAGCGCAAACACCAAGTTTGTGAGAGGTTTTGTTTTATTTTACTTCATTTTACGCTTTATCTTTGGCTCATCATCGGCATCGGCTTTTGGCTAAGTAAATACGTGCCGCGGCACGTCGGGTTGACGCTTCGAAACTTGTCGGCAAATTAAAATTAGCATTGCAAAACGGTTGCTGCTTTGTCGTGCGACTACTGCTGGTGGCGCCGACGGGTGTCCTCTCGAAAGAACTTCCCACCCTACCTTTTTTTTTTGCGGTGTGTGTGAAGAGAAACTTTTGTATTTTATTTACAACGTGTGCCGTGTACAAGCTTCAGCAAGAGCCTTCCCAAAGACCCACACCACTCCGAGTCGGAAAAGGCGAGAGTAAAAGCGGCTTCTGGTTGGACCGCAAACCGAGTGACACTTTCCACGCTTGAGATTGTTTTTTTTTTTTGGGGCGAGTTTTCTGCTGCTACGGTATGCGCCGGTTCTATAGCTGCCTTGCTTAGTGTGCCTTAGTGCCTGTGTTCGTGGAGCACACCACGAAAAAGTAGGAGGAGAATAACATCGCCATTCCGGAACCTCCTACTGGCGACGCAATGTGGATTCATTTTTTTTTTGGTTACTCGAATGTACACATTCGTTTAAATAGTTTAAACAATCGAGTTTTAGATAACGCTTGGTAGCATTAAATTGAAAATGAATTGAAATACTCATTATCGAGTTCCTGCAGTATAATGATGTTCCTTCGGCAAGAAACAGAAAACTCATTTACCAATTTAATTTAAATCGTTTTACCACACTCCACTCACCACTCACCACACTTCGCACGAGAGTTAGACTCTTTCCGGTGCTGTCAATCATAAAAATGCAACGGTTGTAGTTTTCCTGGCAGGATATATGCTGCCCTGTCAAAGCGTACTCGACGGTATGGGATGAAAATTATCTTCCAAACCGTAGCACGAACCCGACACCGAGCCGACCATTTATTCATTTGCAAAACCATTGTTCTTTCATCCGAAGGGGTTTGATGTACGAATGAAAGGATTGCAATGATGGCAACTTTATGCGATATCACCAGCACATGTGTTCCGGTTGCTCCGGATGTCAGCGAATGGCGGACTGTTTCCTTCACCGTTATCTCAATACGGTTAGGCCGGGTTCGATTGAGCGTTATATTTTATTCAAATGAAATGAAAACACAGCACACACACACATACAGCGGAATGCTTTGATAAAATTGAAATCGCCATTGGCAATCGATTGTTTTGCGTGATCTACTGCCAAATCCTCACATAAGTAAGTCCTGCTTTTGCTTGTTTCGTTCCAGATTTTGCTCCAAACGCCATGACTGAAGAATTGCAAACCCAACAGCAGCCACCGGCGGCTCCAATGCAACCACAAGCAAAGCCACGCCTCGGCCCACAGGACTATCGCAACTCGGAGCTAGTCACGAAGCTGATGGCTGCCAATCCGCCTTATCTCTACTCGCCAGCGGTTGGTCCCCATAACTTCTTCTTCAGTGAAATGCTCCGATCGCTGGTGGCCAACAAACGGAACGAAAGTTTGCGCAACGCATCGGAGCAACTTCACCATCACCACCACCAACAACAACAGCAGCAGCAGCAAACGCAACAACATCACCCCCAGCAACAGCCACAACAAACGGTGGCACATCCGAACCATCTGACAAACCATTTGGCATTGCAAGCGGCCTCATCCCGTCGGCCTCGCAAACGCTCCTGGAGCCAGCATAGATACTATCCGGAGGCGTTGAAAGACGGCAAAGACACCGAAGACAGACAACGGCCAACCCAGCCCGAGAAACCACTCGAACTGACCAACAAACTGTCAGCATTCAGTCGAAACATTTCCTCCACGGCACCGAAATATCCCGACGGGCTGGAACCGTCCGAAGGTTTCAAGGCTCCAACGTTCCAGGATCGCAAATCGGACGACACGAAACCGCCGACGGCTGCTGGCGTGTCGGAAAAGTCTCCCATCAATAATGCGACCCTCATCCAGGAACCGTCGACTGCTTCAATGCCCCCGTCGGATCTCATTCTCCCACCACCACCACCCGTCTGGTATCCTCCGCTCTATCCACCGTACGGTATCGATCCATTACATTTCTTCATCGATCTGCGCGTCTCGGGACACATTTACGACCGCAAGAAGGATTCCAACTCGTCGAACAGTTCCGACGATACGGTGCTGTCGGTAAAGCGCGAACACTCGAAGCTCATCGGTACGGGCAACGATCGGCAGGGGTCGGCCTTTAGCGTTCCAAAGCCCAGAGAATCGGGCACGATCGGAACGAACAAAACAACTCCGATTAATCTTGCCACACCGCAAGAGGAAGGTGGCGATGGTGGTGGGACAGGCGAGATTAGCTACGGGGTCGATCGTAAAGAATCGACCGAACAACATACCCCAACGATGGGCTCATTGTTTTTGGGCGATGTTACCGATCACAAGACGATGGAAGCGATCAAAAGCACCAACTATGTGCTGCAGAACCTTCCGAGGATTTATGGGGATTTGAACGGGAATCACAAGATCGCCGATCGATGCTTGACGGACGATGAGACGAATGGGAACATCAGCGACGAGCACGAGCAGGATAGCAAATCCGTTGGATCGGCGGACGATTTGATTGGGGATGACAGTAAATATAAAGACGTGGATTTGAACGTCATTTCCGACGAGGAATCCATTGCTGTCGATGAGAATTAAATAAAGTTGGTGAAAGAAACAAAAAACCCTGTTTCGTGAACGGAGGGGATGTGTTTAACGGTTTACTGTATCTCTGCTTCTGGTTGTACTATAGCGCTTATCGTACTATTCGCAAATAAATTCAATGTATAGAGAATGATCAAGTCTTAATTATTTGTTTAAGGTATATTTCACGTACGACGAGTGATGTTCTGACGAAGATTAAAAAAATAGATTAACTCCGCATGGCAATGGAACATCTATGCCATATGGCAACGGTCTTTAGACAATTGGCTGATACACTATTGCCCAAAAACTAAATGTGTGTATTGAAAACCTCTTTTAATTCCAAGTCTTGAAGATCAATTGATACTCCGTCTTGGTTACAGCTTGATTAAGCAATGTTTCGATTCGATAAGTTAAGAGTTCCTTGTCTGTTACCAGCTTCTTGGCTAAGGGATAAAGCAAGAAAAACACTTCAATTTGGTATTGTTCATAGTTGCTTCAATTATGCAACTAGATCGCTCACCAGAGGTTCGTTATTAGATGAGAAAGCGACAAAGCGTCATCGTTACTTTCCAACGTTCATATCTTGGTGACGGCGCTGAACGTGATAACAATAGAAGTAAAATATATTAAAATATTTTTTTTTAAATCCCAAAAATGCCATTAAAATAAACGAACATTTTAACAAGTACCAGGCTTCTCCATCAAATTTTAAAAATTCGACGCCAAACTGGCAACACTGCACCTACCCGCCAATCGTTCTGTCGTTTCGTTAAAAATAGGGGTTGCTTTGACGTTTTTCGTTAAAGAAATAGCTACACCTGAGTCGAGTCGAGTGGTGGGGGAAACCAAGCGAGCGGAAAATTCAAAACAAATAACACAACTACAGCGCACTCGCTACGCAAGTACAACACTCACCGAGCTGTCGCGCTTCGTTCGCGGCGTTCACACGCGGATTGCATAGCAACGGAGCTGGACGCACTACATACGGTTGTCGTGACGCGGAGCGCGCATTTTGCAAAATTCCAGGAAGTCGTGTTCCCTTCGTCCACCACCCAGTGCCTGGTCTAGTAGTGTTCATAGAGTTTAACCCTGCAGTACGGTGCAAATATGAGCAAACGTCCTTTTACGGCAAAATTTCCGACAACTCCCGAAAATGGTGATGAAGTGTTGATACGTGGAAAGTTGCACGACAATGCAAGAAGGTATGTAATGTAGGGGCCCCAGCCGTACGAGATCCTAGATAAGTGAAGAAAATTGCCTACCCCACACACTTGTCGCCCTTTTGCTAATGACGGAAATAACTTTCCCTGCCCTAAACATGCCGCCATTACGTCACGCGTGAATAGTTTTTCCGTGAATTTCTGCCTCCCGCGGCCACCCCATCTCACGCAGAACGATACACCGTCGTACATTCTGTACCATTTTAAAACGATTTACGACGATGAAAACGACGCTAGCAGAGTGGTGCTGAACTGGAAGAACCTGCAATGGCAGCAGGAGCAGGTGTACGACAACCACTGGCACGTGGATCGAAGCAAAACGTTTCGCGTGATATTCCGGCTGCACGAAGACTGCATCAAGATGTTCGTCAACAGTGTGGACCATCCGCCGGACTATGAGTTTTCGGTACAGCTGCCGCTGGATCAGATCGAATCGATCGAACTGTGGGACGATGTGGAGAACGTGGAGGAGATATCATTCCGGTACGATAACAGAACCCGTAAGTCATGCACATTTGAATGGTGGTTGTACTTCAGCATTTGCATTTGACTTTGGATTTAATCGGTTTTGCAGCGTACTAACAACGAATCGATCGGGAGGGCCTTCACGCGCACAGCAAACACCTGTTGTTCGATCGTGACCTAAAACTTCGATCATCTACCATCGCGCACGTATACTGCCGAGTTTACTGTTAAGCTTCTGCGAAATCACCATTCTGGCAGCTATTTCATCTTACCGCCAATACATGTTCTGTCCGTCTAGTCGTCATCAATTCACCACACAGTATTGCGAGCCTACCACTTCACAAGCGAGCCTTTATGCATCGTTTCCCGGAAACGAGCTACTGCACAGTCAGCAAATGCTTAAATGTATTCCAGGTAACGACAACCGAGGAAGCATTACGTCTCGTTATCTGCTGGCAAGAGAGCACTGTCGCCGCCACCTAATGTTCGGAATCAATCGTTGGTGCTAGAGTTTACCTATAAGTATAGAAGTAAAGAAGCGTCGAACCGATCGGAGCGATGTTTGTATTTTATCAGCTGCTATCAGCTGCGGTTGACTTAAGCACGCTTATGCACGTCCGTTTGTGCGTTTGTGCCTTGGGGGGGGAGAAGAAAAGATTACCTTGTAATGAGTGCCGTCGTTTAATGATAAATAAAAGTTAATGTTCTTTCTGTCACTAATTCGCCACCTGCTTCATGCTGCTTGAGAACTTTGTATCTATTTTAAATAGCTACTGCGAGATTTGTCGGTTAGATTGGCTAAAATTGATTAGCTATTCCTTAGAACAGATGTTCCATCAGATCCCGATAGTACTGCACTTGTTTGTGTTCCAGCGTTCGGCGATTTAACGAAAACATTACGGGGCAGTCCAGGGAACTGCATGCCGTTTCAAACGTGCGCTGGCAGCACGATCGACACATCTGCGTAGGAAGAAGCGGAATATCAGCAATATGTAAATGATAATCTAAACAAACCTATCCTATTCTGACCTTTTCCGTGAGCTCGAGTTTCCGTTCCAGCTTGTTTACTTTGTTCATCACATGCACCAACACCCGCTGGGGCTGCTGTCGACAGTCGTTACACACTCCATGATGCGTCTGTTTGCCACAGTCCACGATGCAGTTTGTGGTCGAAAAGTACTGTGAGATTGTAACCTTTTTATGCATTTGTTGATCGGTCGTCGCCGTTGCCGGGAGCTTTTCGGCCGGCAGACCACCACCACCACCGGTATTGTGTAACATCAGCGTCTTACGAGGCAGCTCATTGTACCACTGGTTTACGTCCGCACCGATTAGCAGCAGACACCGATTCAGGGGTGGAATAATAGCTTTCGTAATGTAGTAATTGGCATTAATTTTGAGCCCTTCGTTCGCCAGCAGTTCGTCGGGACTTCGCACCAGCCGTATTAGGGGGACGAGTGGAGGACCGCTGACTATCACGTACGGTACCCGTTGTCCTTGGCGAGGTTCACGACGCGGATCGGTAAGCTTCCACTTCCTGCAAGGAGTAAGAAGGATGAACATTTGTGATTGCCACCGGATAAACCCACCCCAGTTACCTCATCAGTTCTAAGGCTGGTACACACGCCCCCGGTTTGTAACCGCTCTCTCCCCGGAACTCTTTGGCAAATATGAAATCCTGCAGGTTGACACGTCCTTCGAGAATTTTGGTAAACTGCCGGCAGGTGTACTGCCGCACCTTCGACACGTCGCAAGTTTCGAACAGTATGCGCAGCACCTTCTCGAGCATCTTTGCCACAACAGGACACCCATCTCGGCGGACCGTTTCGATGCCTTTCGCTTCGTATATCGGTGTCTCCTGATCTGCCGATTCGTACATGTATCCCACGTAGCGTTTCTTCGTCTGTAGATGAAGAGCATCAATTATTAACAATCCGACCTTAATCTCTACGGAAACAAAACTCGAGATATAACGGTGCACGTGTGGATAAGCAGGCGCACGCTAGACACTTGACGTAATGAAGCGCCAGCTATAAATACGGGCCAGTAGTTTTGTTTTGCTATTGGTTCTGCGGCAGGAACAGTATGTTTCGATTAGTTTTTATTATCATCTCAGCCATCATAGCACTCGGACACTCGATCCGACCGCCCATTATCGAGGGAACGGAAGCAAATCTACACGAGTTCCCGTATCAGGTGTCGTTACAGTGGAACTTTAACAACGGATCACGCCCAAAGCATTTCTGCTCCGGGTCGATCCTCAACCGTGCATGGATTCTAACGGCAGCGCACTGTGACGGTAGCCTGTCGAGCGACGGTTGGTACGAAGTCGTTGCGGGTGTGAACAACGTTGCCCACGAGGAGCCCGGAGCACAGCGACGAAATGTGTCTCGGTTCGTTAAGCATCCGTCGTTCAATGAGGTCACCGTTAAACACGATATCGCGGTGGTAAGCGGAATGGGAAGCGATTTGTAAATGACGATCATGTTGAAGATCTATGCTATTGTTTCAGCTTCTGCTCTCCGAACCTTTGCACCTGAACCAAAACGTTAGAACAATCAGACTGGCAACGAGCAGCACGGTTATCTTGCAGACACACGCAAAGTTTGCCGGATGGGGTTCGATTTCTAAAACCATGGTCAACGTTTTCCCCGATATGCTGATGGTAAATACCCTAAAACCTTCTCAATTTTCATAGCACGTGCGTTATACAAGGTTTCGTACATTTGCAGAAAGTGACTTTGCCTCTTCGGACGCTGGAAGAATGTGCGTGGAATGGCAGAGTCGATAGGACTCAGATTTGTGCCGCCGGATATCAGAATGTTTCCGCGTGTACTGCGGACTCGGGAGGCCCGCTAACGGTAACCATGGACGGTGAAGAGGTTGAGATTGGAGTGCTCTCTTTCGGCGAAAAACCTTGCCTGGCAACCTACCCGGTAGTATTTACGAGCGTGTTACACTTTTACGAATGGATTCAAAGTGCGATCACAGATGTTTGAATAAAGAACGCATAATTTAAATCGCCTACGAGTGGTTTTACTTACTTGCAGTATCGATGGTTGGTAAACTTTCTCTAGCTTCAGTTTGACCGGCGGTGGATTTTCTTTAGTAACGGCTTCGGCAATCTCTGCACCTATTTTGAATGCATCCGCCTTGCTCCGTCCCGGGCAGAGCACAAACAGCGAGTCGGTATCGCCGTACACTACCTTCGCTCCCCAGCGTTCCGTTGACTCGACTAATTTGATGGCTCGCTCGAGCGTTTCCCGTCCCTTTGCCACGACGCTGTCGCCAATCTCAACGCACGGCATGCGTCCGCTAAAGTTAGCCGCCGTGTAGCCGTACGTCACGTTCGCGATTAACTTCAACCCGAGTTGGCGCGAATGGAGCACACGCTGCAGGGTGATGTTGTTCTTGTGCAGCTTCATCGATTTCTTCACCATCAGGCGAGTGTTGAGAATTTCGCTCAACATGCGCGGAAGCACTCCCTCCCTGACGCGTTTCTTTACGAACGCTATGCCGCACGGAGAAAACGTCAGCAGATTCTTGTCCAGCAGTGCCTTCAGCATCTTTGGTGGAACGCGGAGATGCGATGCGCCGAACTCAAACGATGTAGTGTCCCTACGAACAATGAACCATTAGCAACCAACCATGAGCACCGTGATCCGACGTGATGCTTCATACTTACTCGCCCAAGTGCTCGATGCGCCCTAAACACGTCGAAAAACAGTAATTGTAGCCAATGATAATGCTCGGATACAGACTCTGAAAATCCAACACAATCATCGGATCGGCGTAGAAACGCGAGTTTGGCTCCAGGATCAGCGGCAAATACTCCGGGGCACGCATGTGCGCTCGCTGCTGGATACTGGGCGAAACGGACACAAAGTTTTTCGGTTTGGCGATGCGCAGCATCATACTTTCCACACGAAACTGTGACCCACGGGACAGTACCTCGTAGAACTGGATGCCGAACAGTTTGGCTAGCTCCGCCGTTCGGCCAATCAGGTCGAGCTGGTTCAGAATCTCAAAGTTGCCGTTCACACGGTCAAGATAGTACTCTAGCACTACCCAGCGGCTGTACGGTTTGTTCCACAGGCGGGTCAACTGTCTGTAGGAATGGTTCGGAATACGCCGATGCAACACGTGGTACACAACGTTTTCGAACGTGTACGACGTAAGGGCAATCTCGTGCCGCATCAGACGCCAAATGTCCAGCAGAATACGGCCCGGAATCTTTAGCCCCGCACTGTAATCGTGCATCTCCAACAGTTCCCGCTGTTCCTCTTCCGTTACGTGCACCTTATCCACGGACGGGACGCGGGATAGCTTTTTCATTAGATTCATGTCTAGCGCGTAGCCACGCTCGATTACGTAGCCCCAGGATACGGATTCGATTTCGTACCCGGTAAAAATGTCCGGATCCCAGAAGGATATGAGCAGCAGAAACTTTTCGTAAAGTTCGAGCTCTCCGGACACGGTGACGACGTCCGCTACGTTTAGCGATTGGTTGTACTTGAAGCACGTCTTACCGTCGCCAGGCTCGCCTGCCGATTCTAGCTGCGCTTGGTCACGATTCAGTATGACCCCACAGACAGACGGCGCCTTCGGATGGTCCGATGGAACGTCGTTGTGGATGCGGTAGAAAATTGCCGCAATAGGATCAGTGCTCGGATTGGGCCGCAAATCGCCACGGGTATTCACGTGCACCTCGAGCGACATTATTGTCAGATAGTTGTACTGAAAACGTTCCAGAAAGAAGAAAGCCTCATTAGAATGTCATCATAAACTGCACCAACCAATCGCGAAAGTAGAATTCCTGGTAAAAAAAAAAACAATTTCTTTTCATCGCGAACGTAGGCACCGTGTTTAAGAACTAAACAAAGCCTTGTGAAATCTGCCTGCAAAAAGGCAAACATTGGAAAAGCGAACAGAAAAAAGACAATCACAACAACTTAAATACCCAACCAAAGTTTCAATAGCTGAAAAACAAACGAATGGTACGAAAAACAGAAAACACACAAACGAAAAACAAAGCCAAGTAACCCATATGCTGACACAAAAACGTGACGATAGTTCCGAAAGCACAAATAACCCAGTGGCACCAATTGACTGTGGCTATGATTAAGCCCTCGTGGATATTCCCAGCGCTCGTGAATGTTGTAAAGCGATGCGTGTTGAGTGGAGGCTTTTCTCAAGATGATCTAGATCCTTTAACCAGTTTAAAGAAAACACACTTGACAATTGCTGATGGGCGCACGAACATATGCGTCATCGCGGGAATTGCCACGTGCTTGTACGGAAAATGAGAGTTGACGGTTTATCTCCAGCATTCCTGACCTCTTCAGGCGTAAGTCCTAGCCGAGTGTTCTTGGCTCGCGAGTAATGAAGGAACAGGTATAAAATATCCGCCAGCTCTACTGGATCGATCAGTTCAGCGACTCGACTCAATTCGATTCGACACCCAGCAGCAGCAAGGCACGCAATAATGGCAAAAGTACTCGCTCTAGCAATCGCTCTAACCCTGGCCGCGGCCCTGGTCGCAGCCAAACCTTCGCGACCGAAGATTGTCGGTGGCCAGGAAGCGATCCCGCACGAGTTTCCCTACCAGATCTCGTTGCAGTGGAACTACAACCAGGAAGAGCAGGAACCGTTCCACTTCTGCGGTGGTTCGTTGATTGCGGACCGTTTCGTACTGACTGCCGCCCATTGCGTACCGAGCGCTATCTCTCCCGACGGTTTCACAGAAGCCGTTGCCGGAGAGCACGATTTCAGCCAGTTCGATGCAGTGGTACAGCGCCGTCGTATTGTTGAGATGTACGTGCACGAGGACTACAGTGGCGGTGTTGGACCCAACGATATTGCCGTGTTCCGTGTCGATCAGCCGTTCCGACTGAATCGGAATGTGCAGCTGGTCAGATTGCCGGAACCGAACGCACTTCCGTCGGGTGTCTGCACCATCAGTGGTTGGGGATCGACCTCCTTCTCGCCGTTCCCATCCTACCCGGACACTCTGATGGTGAGTTAGCGAAGCATTGGTCGACATTCGACATTCGGCAGTCCGTTACTCTGTTCGCATTTTACAGAAAACCACTCTCCCCATCATGGATCTGGACGTGTGCCGTGAAATTTACCAAACGGAACTGATCGAGGACAGCAACATCTGCGCCGGTACGATGGCGGGCAGCTCGAGCGTCTGCTCGGGAGACTCTGGCGGTCCGCTGGTGCAAACCGACGACGAAATCGTGCAGGTTGGCATCGTTTCCTGGGGAGGCATTCCGTGCGGTGGTTACAGAAACCCGGGAGTGTTCGTTCGTGTTTCGTACTTTATTGATTGGATCAATGACAAACTCAACAACTAAATTACATTTGTTTGTATTTGACGATGATGAGCGTACAGTGCGTGGAATAAAGGCTTGAAATGAAGAATTTATCTATCTGGCGGTACCGTTCCCTCGTCTATAGTTAATCCTGGCAATAGCTAAAAATCAACACATCTGTACATGATGGACAAACCGGTTAATACATTTGGTACACACAGACACACACACACACACACACACAAACAAACTAGACATAAATAATTATGAAGCACCAACACATCTCCACGGTCGCGATTGTTTGGTGCTGCAACACAAGTCGTTTCAACTTACCTCACACTTGGCTTTGGCGTCCTGCAAGTTTTCGGACCCCACTTTGTACCCGAACGTGTTGTCGATCGGAGTGGCCGTCGAGATGTCCACATTGCTGTGTTCGATTAAGTCCGATTGATTTAATGCTGATACCCTGGGCGAAGGAACGCGCTTATCCTGGCCTAATTGTACTTGTTGCTACAAACAAAAAGGCAAGGCCAGTATCAGTTGTTGTTCGTATCCAATGTACGGTTTCGTGTCTTCATTTACTAACCTCTTGCGATAATTCGACATCATCTTCCAAAGTTGGAGGTTTAGTGGCATGGGAAGTCACGCATGCTGTTTGTCATGGTTTGTTAAACATGTGTTGTTGTGCCCGTTCCATTAGTAGTTACTTCCGTATGTCCCACCAATACGCTAAGATTGAGCGAAGATTCAATGTCAATTTTTGGTGGTGGAATTCTGGTCGGCTGTGCATCACCATCATCCTCCAATGCCATGATCGTTTCCGCCGCCTTCACCTTTATAGGGCTGTCCGATTCAATGGCTGCGACCGGCTCAACGTCCTGCCGCTGTCGACATCTGTTGTCAATCCAAGCGATCGCTTCGGTACGATTAGGCGGAAGTTCCGCTGGGCTAATCACGACAGACCCTTCTGAGGCTAGCAACTCTTTCATGCGATCGGAGTTGGGACCAGTCGGTCCGATCGGTCCTACCACGTCGCTAATGTTTTCCCCGAACGTACGCTGCAGGTTATCGTACCGCAAATGCTTCAGCGATCCAAGTCCAGCAATGGTGCTGGAAAATTCTTCCACATCGTTCAAACTATTTCCCGCTATGTTTAAAACTGTATGACCGACTTCTTTACGGCCCGTTACGTCGCCCGGGTCGCTATAGAACGGTGTCGGATTGATGATGGCAGGAATTTCGAACTTATCTATTGCCCGTTGGGCATCCTCACGTGTTGGCGCGGGCGCAGCCAACGATATTACGATGGGCTGATTATCCTCTTCCGCACCTTCTTTGTTCCACGGTCCAACGGCAAGGCAGCTGTCGTCGGAATCGGAATTTATGTCGTCCAACTCACACACAAGCGTTCGTTCGCAGAAGCTTTGTATGTTTGGATTATCGTCTTCCGACTCTACAACATCGACCGGTGGTTGCTGATTCTCGTCCGATCCTTCGTCCATCAGCTCGACAACTCCATCCAGTTGCGTGCCAATGTTCACGGCCGGCTCGCCATTTTTCACGCTCTCATCATCCGACAGGTCGATCGTAGCTCTCAAACTGTCATCGTTCTTCGCGAACATACCAGCGATGGCAGTTTCTTCGAGTAGGCTTGGCGTGATCATGTGTAAATCGTCGCAATCGTCATCCGCAATAGATATGACTGGAGCCGTCTCGTCTGTGCTTCTATTATCTTTCGCCGAATTTTTCGATGAGCCAATAATTTCGTTATCAGTGTCACAATGATCGCTGTTTGTGGGCAAT
>KZ062875.1:43432-97371 GCA_002091835.1 Anopheles maculatus
TAGTGTGGCACACTGCACCCATCGGAGCCGAACAGCTGCTGAAACGTCCGTTCGTGTGTCTGTCTGTCTGGCTATCTGTTTGTTGAATTATTTTGCTCCCGGTGGGAAACGATTCTGATGGCGCCCTCGCGATAATAACCGCGGTCATTCGCGGTATTATCAGCGAAGTGTGTACAAGTGCAGGCGTGCGTGTGTCCGGTTTGGGGTGCGATCGTGTCGGTCGGTTTAGTAGTGTTGCATCGCTTTCCACAAGTAGCATAGTATGTCCATACCGAGAAGATTGTCCAGTGCCTTCACACCTCTGGTGACTAGAACGAACCCGTGAATGGAAGGTCTGTTTGGGGATATTTGAATAGTACTAATCGTCTGCCGGGGCACGGTGGTTCTTTTCGTTTCAGAGCGCCATCGAAGAAGTCACCGAATCAAACGCAATGGCTGATGGAGTAATTTCAATAAAGCTAGCCATACATGACAGCAATCAAGGCGATGGAGCTCTCTATCGCTTGAAGAAGAACTCGCTGGTGCATGTGCATCCGGGAGCCTCGCTATTGGGACGCCGGGTTGCCCTGTACTGCAACTATCCGGCAGATGGTAAAACTACTTGGGCTGAATTATTGTGAATAGCTTGCACTGCCTTACGTGTCCGAACTTTGTTTTACAGATAAAGAGTTTTGCCGAAAAACCTACAGACGGCTGGAGTGGTGTTCGGCCGCGGGGTCACCGCTTGAGTCGAACGGCTCTGAATACACCGCGATAAAGGACGTCGATTACTACTGCAATGTGCACTTCACCAAATCCGGAGCTTATCACTTCTACGCACTCTACGAAGAGTGTCAAGATGCGGGAGCGCAAGCTGGTCTGTACGTACAGATTGAGCCACAGCTGTCGGTGGGAACGGGAGATGCGGCCACATCGCTACCGCTCGATGCCATCCGTTGTCAGACGGTGATTTCGAAGCTGCTCGGCCCATTAGACACTTGGGAATCGAAGCTGCGAGTGGCCAAGGAGTCCGGATACAACATGGTACACTTTACGCCCGTCCAGGAGTTGGGTGGATCGCGTTCGGCGTACTCGCTGCGGAACCAGCTGAAGGTGAATCCAGACTTCCAGAACAAAGGTGGCAAAGAGGTGACGTACGACGATTTGGCTGTGGTAGTGCGGAAAATGCGTGAAGAGTGGAACGTTGCCTCGATCTGTGACATTGTGCTGAACCACACGGCCAACGAGTCGATCTGGATTCGGGAATATCCGGAGTGTAGTTACAATTGTTTCACCTGTCCCCATCTGCGCCCAGCCTTTTTGCTGGACGCCTTGTTAGCTCGTGTTGGAGAGGACGTTAAGGATGGTATGTTGGCGCACGTAGGCGTACCGGAGGTCGTAGAAACGGAAGATCATCTGCAGGCCATCCGTTGGCAGATCCATTCGAATTATTTGCCCCAGGTGAAGCTGCACGAGCTGTATCAGTGCGATGTGGACAAATATCTGTCGCGGTTCAACGACGAGTGCAGCAAGCGGAGTCCAAGCCGTGCGCAGGACATTCCCGAAGGCGATATAAAGCTTCGCGTTGATCCGGAATATCGTCGACTCGGTGCGGAAATCGATTTCGATCGAGCGATGAGCATCTACAACGTGTTCCGACAGGACTGTTTCGACGAGGACAGTCGCAAGCGCAAGTGTGCCGAAGTGTTCCGTGCCCGGCTGCAGCACCTCAACGAGGAGGTGCGTCGGGAAATTCAAGAGCACCTTGACTACGCCATTGATAACTGCCTCGCCGGGACGCGCTATGAACGTGTGCAGAGTGACGGTCCGCAGGTGAAGGGCATTTCGCTGAAGTATCCCTTGTTCATGAAATATTTCACGCACTACGGAACGCAGGGAAAATCGGTCAAAGATATCGAAGCTATGATGTATATAGGGGCCGGCAAGCTGTTTATGGCGCACAACGGATGGGTGATGAATGGTGATCCGCTGAAAGACTTCGCCCGAGCACAGCCGGGTACGGGCAACGTGTACCTGCGCCGAGAACTCATTGCCTGGGGAGACAGCGTGAAGCTGCGGTACGGCGACAAGCCGGAGGACAGTCCGTATCTGTGGAAGCACATGCAGGAGTACGTCGACACTACGGCGCGTATTTTTGACGGTGTGCGGTTGGACAATTGCCACTCGACACCGTTACATGTGGCAGAGTATTTGTTGGATTCGGCGCGCAAAGTCAACCCCGAGCTGTACGTGGCGGCTGAGCTGTTTACCAACTCCGACCACACCGACAACATCTTTGTGAATCGTCTGGGCATTACGTCACTGATTCGAGGTAATTAGTCGCAGATGAGATGGTTGGATCGGGGATGCATGTTTTGATACGATCGGTGTGCGATCGATTACAATCAGGAATCAGAGACTGTTCGGTTATCTCGCTCGATTGTTGAATGTTCCCGATGCGGGTGATTAAGCGGGGAAGCGAGCTTTAACGAGCGTATGCTTGCATCTACGATTGATAGCGGATGTTTATATGCTTTTTGTTTACGTTTTGTTTTGTTTTTCGTTTTCCGCATCTAGAGGCCCTCTCGGCTTGGGACTCACACGAGCAAGGTCGACTGGTGTATCGTTACGGTGGGGCGCCGGTCGGTGCATTCTTCCCCTGCCCGAAGCGTATCCTGGCACCGACGATTGCACACGCCCTGTTCATGGATCTAACGCACGACAATCCGTCGCCGGTTGAGAAGCGCTCGATCTTCGATCTGATTCCTTCCGCCGCGCTCGTGTCGATGGCATGCTGTGCGACGGGCAGCAATCGTGGCTACGATGAGTTCGTTCCGCACCACGTAAGCATCGCGTGCGCTGAAGATTGTGCCTGTTTTGTAATTGTTTTCCCGTTTGCGTGTAGGTTCATGTGGTGGACGAAGAGCGCCAGTATCAGGAATGGGGCAATCAGGTGAACAAGACCACGGGTTTGATCGCCGTAAAGGAGGCACTGAACGTGCTGCACGGAGGGCTTGCGACGCACGGCTTCGATCAGGTGTTTGTCGATCAGATGCACCCTGACATTGTGGCCGTTACGCGTCACTCACTTTCCAACCATGAGACGGTGATTCTGGTCGCCCATACTGCCTTTACCTATCCGAACCCGTGGGCCGGACCGACCGGTGTGCGTCCGTTGGAGTTTGAAGGAGAGTTCAAGGAGATCGTTCTCGAGGTACAGATCTACAAGAAAACGGGCCAAACGTTTGATCGACCGACGGATTTCGTGAAAAATGTAGATTACATTAACGGAGTGACCGAGTATGTGGTGGACTTGAAGCGCAATCTGAAGCTGGAAGAGTCGGACATATTTGGCAAGGAAGCGGTCATGAAGGGTAACGTGACGCAGCTTCATTTTTCGAACCTTAAGCCCGGTTCCGTTGTTGCGGTTAGAGTCGCGTTGAAGGAGAGCGTTCGGGTGCACTTTGACAATCTGCAGTCGTTGGTTCGCGAGTTCCATCAAGATCGGGGTTCACGGTATGCAGAGTTGCAGCACATCCTGTCCAAACTGGATCTGGTGGACTTTAACAAGCTGCTGTACTGTTGTGCCGAGGAGGAACGCGATAATGGAGGAGGTCCGTACCAAATCGAAGGCTACGGAGATCTTGTTTACTGTGGACTGCAGGGCGTCATGTCGATTTTGTCCGAAATCGGGCCAAACAACGATCTGGGACATCCGTTGGCCAACAATCTGCGCAATGGAAATTGGTTAATTGGCAAGTACACGATCGTTGAAAACATGCGTAAATTGTTCAACTAATTATTTATCTTCCGCCGTAACAGATTACTGTTCCCAGCGTTTGGTAAAGTACGAAAGGCTGATCCCCATGTCCAAGTGGCTTGAAAACAACCTGAAGTCACTGAAGGAAATTCCTCGCTACATGATACCGTCCTACTTTGATGTGATCATCACGAACGTACACCGGTTGGCGGTCGCGGCAGCCTGCAATTTGATGTCGGACTTTGTGCGCCACGGATCCAACTTTGCCCGACGGCTCGCCCTTGGCTCGGTACAGTGTGTGAGCGTTTGTCCGTCGGCAAACCTGCCCAAGCTAAGCCCCAACGTAGCCGATCCCAAACCACCGGGCCACTGTGCTACGATGGCTGCCGGTTTGCCGCACTTTGCGACGGGATATATGCGATGCTGGGGTCGGGACACGTTCATTGCTATTCGTGGATTGACGCTTTTGACTGGCCGTTACGATGAGACACGGTACATGATACTCGGATTTGGCGGATGCTTAAGACATGGATTGATTCCGAACCTGCTGGACGGTGGACAGAATGCGCGGTTCAACTGTCGCGATGCGATTTGGTGGTGGCTGTATACAGTCAAACAGTACGCCGAGGAAGTGCCAAACGGCAAAAGCATTCTGAAGGACAAGGTATCGCGCCTTTATCCGACCGACGACTCCGAAGCAAAGGCGCCTGGGGAAGCTGTGAGTAAGCTCGATCACACTTTAGCCCTTAAAGTAATAATTCTTTCTTCTTCCTTAGGATCAAATGCTGTACGAAACGATCCAGGAAGCGTTGACCATACACTTCCAAGGACTGGCGTACCGCGAACGTAATGCTGGCACACGCATCGATGCACACATGAAGGAGAAAGGCTTCAACAATCGCATCGGCGTTAATCCGGATACGGGCTTTGTGTTTGGTGGCAATAACGCCAACTGTGGCACCTGGATGGATAAGATGGGATCCTCGGACAAGGCCGGCAATCGGGGTATTCCGTCGACTCCCCGCGATGGTTCTGCCGTCGAGCTGGTCGGTCTGCAGATGGCAGGATTGCGATTCATGCAACAGATGGCTGAGCAGAAGGTCATCCCCGTGTCGTCGGTTGAGCGCACCTCGTACAATGGCACCAAAACGGTGTGGACGTACAAGGAGTGGGCCAACCGGATTGCGGCAAACTTCGACAAAGAGTTTTACGTCGATGAAGCCTCCGAAAGCTCGTACATCAACAAGCGCGGCATCTACAAGGATACGGTGGGATCGGAAATACCGTGGACCGACTATCAGCTGCGCTGCAACTTCCCGATCGCACTGCTAGCTGCCCCGGAGCTGGTGGATCCGAAGCATGCCTGGCGTGCGCTGGAGAACGCCAAAAAGTATCTGCTCGGTCCGTTGGGCATGAAAACGCTGGACTACGAGGACTGGGGTTATCGCGGCAACTACGACAATTCCATCGACAGCGACGATAAAACGGTCTCACACGGCGCAAACTATCACAACGGGCCGGAATGGGTGTGGCCGATCGGATTCTACCTGCGGGCACGATTGATCTTTGCAAAGGCAAACGGAGTGCTGAAGGAGACGGTCGCCGAAACGTGGAAGATTCTGCAGACGCATCTAAACGAGCTGCAGCGCTGTCACTGGCGCGGATTGGCCGAACTTACGAACGAGAACGGTGCGTACTGCAAGGATTCGTGTCGAACGCAGGCCTGGAGTATGGGCTGTGTGTTGGAAGTGTTGTACGATCTGGAAAAGTACGAAAAGGAGCTTTAAGTGTCGGTCACCGTTGCCTCCGTTCACACTACTACTGCCTGCGAGAGTGTGTTTCATAATGCCACTCACTCAATGCCATACTTTCTGTTGAAATTGTTAATTTTGCGTTTATTCTTTACGTTGTTGATCATTCGACGAGTTTATTCGGAGTGGTGTAGAGACGAAGCGAAAGCTTCGTGGTTTAGCCATTAGTCATACTGTTGAAAAATAAAGCTACAATACTCATACACAACTTAGCCGCTCTTTGAAACGCTAGAGTAGAAAGAAAATTTTGCTATTTCTAACTAAAAACGACATCCATGTGCTGTATGTAATCTGGTAACTTACAGCGCGTGACAAAATCAAACCCAATACAAAACAAACACAACGATCGAATGCTCTGTTTGCGCGCCGTTCAATACACATGCTCGCAGTTGAGATTTAAGAGGATCCAAAAAAGGATCGAAAAAAGAAAGCCACTGCAGCGTGTAGTCGATGTGACAATGTTAATTAAAACGAAATGCGTCATCGGACGACTGGTCGCATTCGCCCACGAACACCAGCCCCACGTTGAAGTGGTCTAGCAGCGCCCGGGAATAGGCTGGCTTTCACGAGTGTCACGCCATCCCGAAAAAACGGCGCTAAAAGAGTGACGATAAATTATCACTTTCCAATTACTATTAACAAGCTGGCGTTGGTTGATGCTCGGCGGTTGGGTGGGGCTTTAAATTTCGGTTCGATTTATTGAGTGCAGTGGTGTACCGTAGCTGGAGGGTCTGCTATCGAGTAGGTAGCTTTGCCCCGCGGTCATTCGCCACTATCGTTATGCAGATGTACGGGACGAACCGAAATAAAGCTTTATTAAAATGACTGTAATGTACTACCGAGAACCCGACAACTCGGTGGTCAGTAAGTTTTTTTTTTTGTTCGTTCGTTTGATAAAGTTAACGTACATCCGCAGAATAAGCTTACTGCTGCTGTGGAAAAAGGATTTATGTTGGCAATGTGGTTGGTGGTTTTGATCGGCTTTTTTCCTGACACTTACACTACTTATCGAAAAGGAAATAAATTGTTACTCGGAAAATGTCCACCATCCAAATTATTATCAATCATCTCCCAAATTGGAGCCAAAAATATCGTCCCCAGCGTTTGGCGGTTGGAAAAGTTGTAAAGAAGTTTCGCTTTGACGCTTGTAATTCCTCGTCACGGATAGGTTACTAATTTCGCTCGCTTTCTTTTGTGTTTCGGTAAAATTAGCCCGCCACCCGTCTTAGCGTTTATTATAACGTTCCGGGAAAGTCGGGCAGGGCAGTTGGTGAGTTGATGAGATGTTTGTTCTTGTTGCGTTTTTCCCGAAAGTTAAAAGTTGTAGACGGTCAAAAATAAACAAGTTTGGAGTTTACTGGGCCGTCTGCCGGGCTATAAGGAAAATTGCTTTCAAACACACTGTTGCTACTTGGTAGTGGTGAGCTTACATTTATGGAGCGGTTCTTTCAGAGGGTA
The DNA here is from genome assembly GCA_002091835.1 of Anopheles maculatus. Lineage (NCBI taxonomy): Eukaryota > Metazoa > Arthropoda > Insecta > Diptera > Culicidae > Anopheles > Anopheles maculatus. Next base: position 50,441 of record KZ062875.1, read on the forward strand.
AAATAATTAATCTGGCATTGAAACTTCAGAAAAATGAAGGGACAACTTATTGTTGGAGCCAAACAGAGAAACAAACAGAGTAGCATTTAAAACTAATCTCAGCTCGTTAGTGGATTTGTTGTGTGTTTCTCTAACAATTTTACTGACCGTGTTTAGTACTTTTTTGCCAGAAAATAGTTTACTTTCCCAAAAAATAAGCTTTCCAAGACAAGAAATCGTTCTAGAACCTTATGAAAGAAAACCAAACCAGATTATTGGTCAGCCACCGCAAAAAACAAAACTCCAAAGTGCAAACACACAGTGCCGAACTAAAACTAGTTTACTTAAAGTTGTTGGCCGAACTGGGTTTTTCGACTATTCTCCCCCCTTTTGAAAATGGGGGCACATTCGCTAATTAAGACAAAACGTTGCGAATGGACTCGAGTTGGCTCGAGAAAGGCAAGGGAGTGATTCTAGTTTTGCTGATGCAGTTGCTGAGCGCGTGTGGTAATTGGAGCTTTGGCAAGGACTTTGGAAACCGAAGACGACGACGACGACTGATGGGGATGTGATTGGTGTGGGTGATTTACGCCTTTCAGAAAAGTTTGTCTTCATCAGTTTTTGTGCCTCGGATCAACGGAAAAGGGTGAATGCAATGCCATTTGGAAGGTGGGAGGAAGAAACGAAGGAGGACCGAGGTTCAAATGGACGAATAAAGGTAAATGCACTTTCCTCCCCGGAGTTGGTGGGTGATGAAATGCGAACTTATTGTTGGAAGAAACCGAACGAACGAACGAACGAACGAACGCTGGCAGATTAATTTCCCAGCCAAGGGCCTGCGAAAGCTCTCGAAAGGTACACGGAGACGGAGATGATTGTAATGGATCCTGTCTTCGCATATGGCAGCCTGTTTGGGGCATGCAGTGCAAGCAAGAACGCTAAACAAAAGCAGGATGAAGCGGAAAAATCCAACGCTCGGCGCACAACTCTGTCAACTGCAGGTTAAGGATTTTCCATCGAAAGGATATAGGAAGCAATAAACACTGACACGTACGTGCGGAACCGATAACAAAGTGCAAATCTCGTGTCCTCTTCCTTTTTCTTCCCTGCCGTAAGGGTCTGTCCTTACGGGCGTGATCGTGTAACAAGCCAATTGCATCCGGCCCAAGCAATCACGCCGTACAATGGCGCTTCGCTGAGGGAGCCTTTTGCTTGAAAGCAGCAAAACCAGGTGCGAACTACATTGAACTACGGTACTGTAGTACTGGACGTCCGTCGGTCTGTTGGTCTGTCGGTCTGTCGGTCGGTTTTTTTTCGCGCAGGGCCGTTCGTCCAAGGTGGGGATTTAAATGAAAATTGATATGGAAATCGTTTGCACGTGCCATATTCTCATGCCCGCTTTCCAGTGGGCAGTGGGCCAATCGGCATCCGGCCATTCGGCACAAAATGAAAACCAACAGAAAAAAGCATATATATCCTGCTGCTGGATTAGGTCGGTGTATTTGGTGTATCGAGAGAGAGAGAGAGAGAGCGAGCCATTAGAATGCTGACCAATCATCGGAAGGGAATTGATGCTTTTCCGGTGTGTATGTGTAAAGTGGATTTTGGTCGACGAAAGCGAAAAAGAAAAACAGAAAGTCGCTGCGATATAATCCCCCAATGCCCATTGACCTTTCTCTGACCGACCGGTGAGCATTAGTGCTCGGACGGTCAAGCTACACCTAGGGCACGGCACGTAAGCACATCTAAATAAGCACGTATAAGCATTGACACTTCACTTCAATCTTCAACCAACAGCGTCCACTCGAGCAACTGCCAGCCAAGGTTCCCACCGAGAGCATCATTTTTCAGACCATCGGCGACGTGTGACCTAAGAAGCCAATTAGATGCTGAAGAGGCGAGTTCCGTGCAATATTTCCAAATCAAAACGCTAAGAAATGTTTCCATTATCGGTGCGAAGTGTCCCATTCAGGCCGCTTGTATGGCGTGAGTGTGAGTGTGCATGTGTGTCCTAAGACGGGATTTGCGTTCGGGAGATCGGAGGGACCGACTGGGAATTTTGCAGCGCCCCACCGTAACGGAGAGCAGGAAGAATAGAGATGAAAATGGAAATTTATTCAATCATCCTCCACATTGATATTCATGCGTAATGAACCTCTCAACCGGCCGGATGTGTCCCGTGATTTCGCACGTAAAGTTAGTTCCGAAAGGGTTGGTTGTGACTTGACGGCGAGAAATCACGGAACGCAGCACCCGCAACCGTACATAATTCGGGAAATATTCTTGCGTGTCCGCCGCTTCCGGGCAGAGAAGATTCGCGGTTGGATCATCGGTGCGCTGCTTGACAAACAAAGAACCCATGTGTGTGGCAGTGGCCATGCGGTGCGTTATTATTCTATTTTGAATATGTTTAGAACAAAACTTTAAGGTACACAACTTTGTTTGTGCAAATTCTCCAAACAATCAAAGATAAATTCAAGTTCTCTTCTACCTTAACTTCTCGTGAAATCTATGTCGTTGTGGTATCTATTCCTAACTTGTCTAGAAGTAAAACCATTACGATGAATTATCTGTACGTGTTTTTGTATGTGTGTGCGTGTGATATGTAGAAAAGTGGAAAAAAAAATCCTTCACCCTCCAGACTCAAAACGAGGGACAAAAATCGAGGATGCGAGGATCCTTCTTTGAAGGACAAAATGCTGCAGGCAGACGCAGCATGTCGCGTTCGGTTGCGGTGGTGCTTGTGATGCGTAGGAAAATATAAATGAAAGAATAATATGTCCTCTAAATAGCACACACACACGCAGTAGGCTATGAATGCAGTACCACAGAACTGGATATGCAAAGTATTCTTGGAAGCAAAACATTTTAAACCGCATACTGATACACACGAGAAACAATATAGATTCTACTTACCATCCATCCATCTGCACCGGTCGCTCCTGTCCCAAAAACCCCGTTGGTCGGATAGTTTCAATTTCTCCTACGCATTAGTCGTTTATTTTCAATGTTTATGAACCATCACACATGAACCGGGTTTTGCCATTTAACGGATGATGATAATGGTTGTCTTTTCGTTCTGCTACCATGCGTTACCACCAGTTGCTGCAGCCTCACAGCGAGCGGATCCTACGAATCTTCACCCTCGACCGCGCACACTATCCACTCAAATGTTTGATGATTGTTGTAAGTTTTGTTAGATTTGTGTTGGTTTGTTTGTCATTTCTTTTCGTTTTTTTTTGGTTTGCTTTTGGTTTTGATTTATACAGAGAGACAGATTATTTGATTTATTTTGCTTGCTTTTCGCAGTTTCTCGTTCCCTTTGCCTGTGTTTTCGTCTACGACGAGATAAAAACATGTCAAAACAAAACCCGCTTGTTCTGTTAGTTTCCTTTGTTCATTTGGGAGGTTTTTTTCCAGCAACGAAGGGTTCTGTTTGTAACTTGGGTGTGGTGTGGGGTTTACTGTGTTCTCATCTCATCTGCTCCAAATGCCGAGCCACCAGTGTTAGCAAGTGTTTAGTTCTCGAGTTTGGTTTGCTTTAAATGGTTCGACTTCCTGTATTGCCTACGATTTGAATCTAGTTTAGCCTTCATGTTCTTCTCTCATTTTGTGTCAGTGTGCTTTTTGCTAACTCCGTCTGCGTTCTTTATCCTTGTTACTCTTTGCTAAAATGAGGAGGAAATCGGGGGAAAATTCTGCTTCATAATTACATGCTCGTCTATGGGTTTTTTTGTTGTTGTTGCTCGCCTTTCTTACGTACGTTCTGTTTGATTTAATAATCGGCTGTCACACATTTCATTATAGCTAGTTTTGTTCACAAACTCGTTTCGTTTCTTGTAAGTTTTTTTGTTCGTAATGTTTGCTTCTGTTTCTTACTAAAATTCTTACAATGTATCTGCATTTATCTTGGTTTGTTTGTGATCTCTGTCTGGTTTTGCATTTTCACTCGTGTATTCTTTTACTATCTTACAATGTTTTCGCTTTCACTTCCAGTTCCGTGTCACTCGGTTTAAGTCTTAAATTCGCACCCCGGAACGAAATGCTTCTCTTCTTGCAAACCCCATTTCAAGACTTGAAACGGAAAAAAATATTGACTAACTTACCTAATTTATCTTACTCGCTAGGATTCTCCGAATCCAGTACATCATAATCCAGATAGTGTAGTTGCGTTATTCTCTTCTATCTCTATCTCGTTCTTCCTCTTTCTCTCTTTCTCTCTGGTTTGGTTTTATGTTCCTCGCGTACCACTCACTACCAATGCTATTTGCCACACACTACCCAGTGGGGCTTATCATTGAATTTAAATATTAGTTTAATTATTATGAAGTAGAAACTTAACATTTATACATTTACAGTTCCGCTCCGGCGTTGCTCACCGGGATCGGAGTCGGCAACTCCAACGAGCTCCGTACGTCGTTCTGTGTGTCTTCTCACTGGAAAACGGGCATTGGATTGTGGAGACGGCTGCACGTTGCCTACATATGCACAAAGGACGCTCACTGCGAATGCCTCTCCAGCCCATGGCCGTGTGGCTTCAAGTCCACGTGCAATTAAAAAGAATGTCTTGTGCTGTCTTGGGGCGGGGAACAAGATCATCTCGAATGGGTGCGCACTGAGGCCAGATCGGGCGTGTCGGGACGTGCGGGCGCTGTACTTGGGAGTGCAATCCGGAGATGGGCGCCGATCGAAGCCAGTGTCAGAAGAACGTAGCCGGTTGCCTTAGTGTGCCGTATTGCTCCGAACGAAGCTGCTAGCCGACGGATGTGTACAAGGAAGTTGGCGATCGTTGTGGTGAGCAGGAAACGTACCGTTTCGAGCAGGTTTGATATGAAGAAGATTAATTTACTAACGTTACAACTATTCAATGATACAAAGAGAAGGATAAGTGCTTGATGCGTCGGACACGGAACGCCACTGCTCGTCTGCATTGCAGCCGGATGTTCGCCTGCGGGTTTCGGAAACGAAAGAACGGAATTCGCATCGGTTGAGTATCGGTCGATTGCTGTTGCGCCATGACGGGATGTCTTACCGTTTAGAACGTGAACCTGTACACTGGCGGATATCGCTCCGGTCGGGACGCAGGTGTAATTGCCCGAGTCGCGTAGTGTGGCCCGGGTGAGCATTAGCCGACTGCTGGTGCCGCCCTCCGTTTTCTCCGTCTCCAGGCTGATTCCACCGCGGGCAGAGTCAAAGTCTACGATCGATGCACCGTGGTACCTGGATGGGAAGAGGCAATAGATGCTTACTGACTGTACCCCAACACCGAAGCTAATGGTAGGGAAGGAGCTAATAGACACACGTACCACGAGATGGACGACGCATGGACATTCACAACACACGACAGCGAGATGGTGCTGCCCTTCTTGACGTGCACCTCCTGGGAGCCGATTATCTTAGCACGGGCGGCTGTTGAGAGAAAATCTATAAGTGACGCGGTGAAGTTTATCAGGAAAAGAATGGACTTGTGTTACTCTATTGGCAAATTCTGAAACTATCGGTCAGAAGCACTACTAACTACTAACTACACACACAGACACACTAGACAGTGATTGGGAAGTTAGAGGATGGCTGTATTGGAAAGAAAGGACTTTCGGGCAAACGCAAGGAAACAAACAATAAAAACGATAACAACTTGCAGCGTGACCACTTAATCAGTGTTCGGAATTGGATTGAAGTTGGTTACATCGGGCCAGCTAATGATTTCGCATTCGGACGCCAGCTGCGGAAACGCACCGGAAACACTATTGCATCGATAATTGTGTTACATTGGTGGTCCGTTTTGCATCTGCTCGACGATTGATTGGACGCACCAAACACGAGCCCCATTTGTTGCATCAATTTCGCTACCAAATGCAAAACTTCACCAAGAGCACGTGCGATCGGTGTGGGCAAAAAAAGGAAAATTTTATCCATCCCAAATAAATGCACACGGAATCAATCAAACCAGCTTGATAAGGGAGGACAAAAAAAAATCCGAACACCAACCAAAACTAGAAATGTGCGCCAAATATGATCCAAACCCAGCTCGTACGGAACAGTCACACAACACATCTGGGCCCATACATCGCGTTTTGTCGCGCTGGGAAGTTGGTTTTTTGACAGCCCATGCGGAAATGCGAAACGTTTTAATTCGCCCTCGTTTACGCTGCAGAGAAGAAAAGGATTTGTGGGGTGAAAATGCAGTTTTCCTGTGTTGTAGATGGTACGAACGGTTGATGACATGAGCTCGGGCCAGTGACAGGGATCTCGGCTTCTTTGTAGTGCTGGATGACGGACACTTGCACAGTGACACAACCGAATGGTCCTGCCCTGCTAGCTGTGTCCCCTGCTGGCACCTCTGTATTGGCCCCCATTTGCCCAGCTGCTATTGGCTTAGTTAGTAGCCTGCAAAAGAACGGTAGTGTGTTCGGGGATTTTTTTTTTGCATGCCTTCTCCATGCTCATCTGCTCTTCTGTATTGAGATAATCCTAGCCATCGATGATATCCCCGATGGATGCGCCATCCGGGCGAGGGTTTTTTTGTGTTCCTGTCTTCTGCCGCTGGTTCACGTGTGTGTTTCGCTCGATGGAAAATGGTCAAAAATTAGAATAGTTTGTGCAGGACATATCGTGCAGCAGTAATTTCGACACGTTTCGACGAGTGTGTGCTGTGTCGATTTTACGGACGACGGATCGAACTGCACAACTTTCCACGGTGCGCTTTTGTCATGATGTTCGGGGTGTCGAAGCAAACCATTGTGCTGCTTGTATCTCGTGCACAATGTGCCAATGATGAACGCGAACACACACACAGACACATGGTGGAACGGGAAAAGGGAACCGAGAACTTATTCCGACTGCAAATTGTACGAGTTTGGGGGGGAAGCTTGCTATTGATAAATTTGCACACGTATGACAGATATGTTACGGTGGCTTTTCTAATTGGACCTATTCCACGAAGTCGGAAATATTACCAACCCAGAATCCGTTCGGCGGAAATCGATGATCAGTGGGAGCTGGGAGCTGGGAAACGTTGAGGATTAGTGTGTTGTAACCGGGAACGATCGAAAGTCAAACAAAGTTTCGGCTGTGGCTTAAATGTGATGCAAATTTGTCAAGAATTTTTAATCAACTCGCATCGCATCGGAAAGTGCAGAGAGCAGCAGAGCGTATTACATGGTCGCTTTACAGGAGAGTAGCTTGATGCCTGTTTCCAAATGTGATGCGTCCAATTTATGTTTCACGAGCAACCGGCGGTTCCATGTTCCATGTTCGGTTTGCCAGATTATGAGCTTTTATTCGAGCACACCCACACACACACACACATGTCGGAAAGCACTGGGAATGGGTTGCAGTTTTTTATATCTTTTAATATATGATTTACGATTGTCGTTTGGTAGAGATAGCACAAACAATAAATGGTTTTAAAAGCGGCACTGGCAACGGTGGGACGTTCCAGGGAACAATTGCATCAGCGAACGTTTGTTTTTTGGTGGAGTGTGCTGGTTTCGGGTAAAAGATATAAAAAACTGCAACCCATTCCCAGTGCTTTCCGACATGTGTGTGTGTGTGTGTTACGATGCAGCATTCGAGAAAGTAGACTGGCGAATGGTTTTAATGGAGTTATAAAGCTACTGGAATCCGATTGGAACGGGTTGGGCGAAGGTTTAAGTTTTGCTTCCACAGCATCGTGTTTTTTTTTGCGTACCGACGGTATCGAGGGATTGCATATTCCATTGCAAACACACGCATACACTTGCCCAGGCCGGGCGGATTGAAATCGATGCGCCCGGTTGGGGAGAAGGTTTATAAATCACGAGTGGATTAAACCGGGAATGCTGCAGAAATATGCGTACAAGCGAAGGGGATTTGTTCGAATTCGTTGAACAACCGAAATGAATTAGATTGTGGTTATGCGATACAACGGCACACAGTCTCGATGGTGCTTAATTTGGTCGCATCAAGCGCACACCTGCGAGCGGTGAAGGTGAAGTACTGGGCGCCTCCATGGAAAATTAACTTATTTTTAAAATAAAATAACTTTAATATAATATTTTGCTATTTCACTAGAATAATATTCCTGCAGCGGATGTGTAGTCATGTCAACAAGCAATTTCATCGTTACGACCTTATTTATGCACACCTCCGAGCCTCATGTTTACCCAAACCACTCGAAAACGTGCAAAAGTTTCGCAACACTGGCAGCTGAGTTCCGTCTGACGAGCACGCAAAAGCATGCAGCTACAATAAGTATGAGGTATGACTGGGAAGTATTTTGCATAATAGTGAAAAATTAAAGACACACAAAACCATCAATTTAGCTGCTGACTTTTGCATTTCGAAAAAGGCAATCCCCGTCCGAGACCGGGAGAATCTATCCCGAGAAAGTCAGCGAAATTCGTGTCGGGTTTGTATTCTCCCTCGCTCTTTCCAACAAACGGCCAATTGGCGTCGGGATGATTCTTTTATTTAACGTTCAATTGAAGGCACACTTCCGGCGAACACGAATTCGTTCGCTCGTTCGCTCGAGAGGTATCGTTTCCCACCAGGGGCAAGTTCAGCGCCAAGCGTATCATTATGTTTTTAGCATTCATAGCTCATACATAAACACCGAAGCAACAAAACATTGTTGAATACGCCAACACACGGCGAACAACTATGTGTGTGTGTGTATCTGTTCGTTTCCCCAGAGTTTGCGCTACGAACAGTTCGGTCGGTAGCTTACGCCTTGCAAACAAATAAATCCTTTGCCAACTTCCATCATGACCGGGCGGGATTGCGTGAAGATCTAGTTCTGCAAAAAAGTTTCCACTTTTGCGACGTGGGCGATGGCCAATGTGGGGCAAAGCAGCAGAAAACAAAACCTGCGGTTTCTTTGCCTTCGGTAGGTCATCATGAAGGAGAAGTTTGGTTTTTTTTTATGTGTTGTTTCTATAGTTTTTGGATGTTTGCAAATCGGGCAGCCACAGCCCCAAAACAGGACGAGCGCGTGTTGAGCGAAAACAAATGAAGCAAAAGGAAAGCGGCAAGAACTTGTACGCCCGTTACACCATTCGGAACGATCGATTGCCGAGAGCTGTAATTTTTCCCCTTTCCATTTCCATGTTTCCCGCACTGTGTGGTGTTGCATTAGCCGTTCGGAGGCTAAAGAATTGTTGCCAAACTCGGGGTCACAAAAACGAACCGACGTGGGGGAACGTGGCTAGCAAGCATCACGTAATCACGAGCGCCGAGTTCTTCGGTACGAGGGACATCATATAAAACAAAATGGAAAATGGTGGTTTGCGTGCATGTAAACGGCCGCGCACTCTGGTGTTGAAATGGGGCACTCTTCCGTACCGGGCCGGGGAGGGTGTGAGAAAATTAGGGGTGTTCCTTTCTTTAGCTATCGCGCCATCGTTAATATCACTTCACGCTGCATAAATTAGAACCGACAGTGATAGTTCCATCGTGTGCGCGCGGGATCGTGACCAGCCTCGTCATGGCTGGTCGTCCAGGGAGAGAAAGGCACGGGTTGGGAGAAGGGAAGGTAGCCATGTGGTGGGGGAGATATACTACTTTAATTTGAGTTTAATTTGCATGTCAACCCGCCGCTTCGCCAAACGTGATTGTTACCGCTACCAGCCACCAAGCCACAACGGTTCTATGTCGCTTTGCCTGTGGACTTTCCAAACAATCGTGGACGAGGGAGAGGGGGAGAAGGGCGGGAAAGGGGGAAGAGAGGCAAAAGGGAGAGGGCTGTCGGATGCAGAGTGTTATTTATTGAAAAGCTCGTTCGCTTGCACGGACGCCTCGCCGAAGAGTCAGCCGGCTTGTGCCGTGGTGTCATTAAGGTGCAGTGTGCATGCGTGCGTGCATAACATTGGAAAATAGTCCCGTCCCTCTCCCCCCATTTTTCCACCGAGCCATCATGATGGAAGGAAGCATGTGTGTGTGTGTTGCTTTCTCGATTGACAATTTCAATTTTTATCAAGCCATTCCTGCCTTCGGTACCAACCCGGCGCGCATGCATTTCCCGGTGAAAACTGCACGCACGGGCGTACGTTCATTTTATTCAGTCTCATTTCGGTGTCAGTTGATGGTGTGTTATTTTGTTTCCGCATTTTTTTTTTCTCTCTTCTGTTTGCTTCATACCAGTCTTGCCAGTGCCTATCCACAGTGCACAGTTCCCACGATCGTATCAGCCGTGGCAAACGGCGTTGACTACGTGCACTGTTCACAAACACACACACACACCCATCAGAGCAGCGGACTCTGTGGGACGGTAAGTAGCAAGCGCACTTTAATGATTATAAATTGAAAATGAATTTTAATGAAAACATGCAACGCTGCAACAAATGAACACCGATGGAGAGCGGTGGATACTCCATCCAGCTTGTGCGCTAGTAGCGAGCGCGTTGGCGAGTGTTTGAGTAAACGGAGGAAAAAGCTGATCATGGAAAACGCGTTTTTTTTTGTCGTTTGTTGCCCAGTAGAGAAGTTTGTTTACTCTTGCTGAGTTGTTACGCTTTATAGTCGTTTGATAAGAAAAGTTTCTCGGCGTGAATCGGGAAGCCACAAAATGGTGCCGGCCATCAGTCACAAGCTGGTGTGTGTGTGTTGGTTGGATTTTTGACGGCACTCCCAACGTGCTTTGTTTATTTAAGGGCGCGTGTGTGTCATATCATATCAACACGGTGATAGCGTGACAGAAAAGATTACGTTTGTTTGTTTTCCTCGGCACAGGTCATTGCACCGGATGGGGAAATAAATTGCACCGAACGCGATAATCAATCAAATCAAAAGATTATTCGCTATATTATGACACCCGTACGAAACAAAACATGTATTGGAAACAGTGTAAGCCACGGTTCGCTTATCGCTTAAACTCTCCTTATTTGTGATAAGATCGATAGATTTGCGAAATAGAACAAAAAGGGCCTATTCTCTGTGCAGATTTTTTGTTGTTGTTTTAATCTCACCCTGTATCGACGAACGATTTTAATCTCGTTACGTAAACGCAAAGATAATGGAGCATAAAATTGATCTGAGTGAACGGGCGCTTTAAAGTGAAACAAAAAACACACACAAAAATCCACAGTAGAAAGGGCAATGGTTTATAAATCGTAGGGATTCTTGTCCCTGCCAATGTATTTAATCCATCCCGACCGAAACATCCAGCCGAAACATGATGGGTGGTAGGGATTTAGTTAGCGCGTGTGGGAGTCCCGGCTTGTTTACGTCATTGCGCTGCGTGTATTTTGTTCATCGACACACAAAATCATCTCGTAAAGGAAATAAAATCATACACTGTGCATGAACACTACTTCCACGGAAAACTCGTTAGATAAATGATAATGATCGCCCCGGTTCGGTTGCAAAATCAATGGTTGGCGCACTTTTTTCTCTCCTTAATTCCACATAATCCAGACAAGACTTGGGCGCGGTTTGGGATTTTCCGTTTTTTCTATTCCCAGGAAAAAATATTCACAAAGTAAAAGCCGTTATGCTGGATTCATTTTTGCACCTGCAACGGAAGCGACCTCATAATTCAGTTGCAAACACTTGCCGAAACCATGTTCACTGTCCTCCTCCAGAAGACAATGGACCTGTGGCGGTGGATGCTTTCTCCGAATGGACCGGAAACTCTCCCAGTCCCCAGTCCAGAATTTAAAGAGTGTGTTTTCTCGCCCACTGTTCTGCAGAGTTGCATTAAATGAAGCAAAAATAGTAAAACAAGAAATAAAGCATGGTGCAACATCAACCACCATCAGAGCGGTGAGCTTTCCCACCGAAGGCGTGGCGAGTGTTAAATGGGTGGAAAATAAAGTTATTCGGATTCGGTCGTACCCGACGCTTATAATATCATTATAATTATCCCACCATATCTGGTCCGCGGGCTGTTTCCACCGGCGGACCAGTTGTCCCGGGGAAACGGTACAGCAAAATCAGACTTTCGCATTTGCATCGGCTGTACTCAACGGGTGTGTTATAGTGGGAAACGTGAGGGAAGAGGAGAAGGAGAGGTTAGTGCGTATAGGGGTGTAGGGGGGGAACATAACGGAATTTTACTTCCTTTTGTTGTCCCGGGGAAACGGTACAGCAAAATCAGACTTTCGCATTTGCATCGGCTGTACTCAACGGGTGTGTTATAGTGGGAAACGTGAGGGAAGAGGAGAAGGAGAGGTTAGTGCGTATAGGGGTGTAGGGGGGGAACATAACGGAATTTTACTTCCTTTTTTTTATAGGTAACCGGAGTCTCTCGGTCGTACACTTCCATGAACCGTGGACGTGTTGGAACCATTACTCCGGAATTTGGTCGAATTCGGTTATCCTTTTTCGGTACCCTCCCAGGACAGGTTTTTGGGGTTGGGGGCGGGGGTGCGAGATAATACACAGCTTTCGTGCTTCGTGACCCGATCAAGTTCATTTCTGGTGCTACGGACGGCCAATCCCCGGGGCCAATCCATTGGGGGATTGAGTGGAAATGTTGATAAAGGTGAACCTTTACCCATAGGCTTACTGAATTTTCGAGTGGATAAAGTAGTTACGCAGTGGAGTATGTGGGTGTCTGAGTGTGTGAGAAAGAGAGAGAGAGAGAGTGAGGCGAATGTATGCATATGCATGGAATATAAACAAATTGGCCAACGCAAAACAGGCTGCGGACTGCTGACGATGGTGAACCCGATGAAGGTAATGAAGCTTCCATGTTTTTTGCGAAAGGCTGCCCGGGTGGAGACAAAGTTCTCTCGATTGGGTCTTCCCGGGAGAGAACGGGATAGCAGTAGGGTACCAGTGGCTTGGTGTTTGATAAATTGTTTAAGCAAATTTTAAAGCGTACCGGTCCATAAATAATACCATTAAAAATCACTTTCCCGTACCGAAACAACGCCATCTATTTCGCAACCGTGGCTACTGTCGGGGTTCCTCTGTTGGGAATAGGTCACACATGGACCAGTACAGCGCAGCGTGAGAGTGTATCACTGAGTGAGAGTGAAAGAAAACACCCTTCACTAACCAGCAATAGTTTAGGGTGGATGTGCTATTTTTTATTGTGCGCAAGGGCTAAGGTTCCCACGCAACAACATTCCGGAAAACTGGGGTCGAGTGAAAAAACAATCAACTACACGTGTTAGTTCACCCCCTTTTTGGAACGGGCAGACCGGGGGAGGGCACTCGGCAGGAAGCTCGGGTCTTGTTTTTGATGTAATGTATTTATAATGCGTCGTGTCGTAACCAGGAGATGCAAATTTATTCCCAGCGCTACTATTAGGGGGCTAGCCGGTGGTGAGCCTTTCGGGAGTGCTTAAAACTTTGTTTTTCCGCGTGCTTCTTCCCATCCGTCACAGGTGCACAGGCTTACGCGAGCCAGCAAAGATTAGAAATGATGGTCAATAATAATGAAAGGCTAGCGTAGCAAAGATTAGCGTGGCATTGATTTACGCGAGCCTCGGAACGCATGCTGTACCGGATGGCATGCTTTTTCCTGAAAGTCCTCCTGAAAAGCCATGTCGCGGCTAAATCCCACGGTTGTACCGTGCCAATGTATCTGATGATAAGTTATTTGTCAGGATGCAGCATTCGTCCGGAAAATGCAGCTTTTCCAAACCCGTGTGTCCGTGTCCTATGGGTGCGCGCGTGTTGCGTTTTTCCCATGGCTGTCGGATTAAGCGTGCAGTGTTCAATTAAAACCCCGGGTGCTGTTATTAACTACAACCATAGACACTGGCTGCACTGGCTGGCGATCGATGGCGGACACCCGGCGGGGGTATTAAACAATTTATTGGAGGAAAACGAGTGTGCGCGGAGGATTTCACTCCTTTTTGGGGTGTTGGGTTCTGGGGCGAAAGAATCCACGCGCGTCACGTGCAAAACTCCGGCTATCGTGATCGGCCATCGATGGTAGAATCTAGCTTCCGCCGTGATTAAGCCCAGCAAGAGTCAGCGTAAATGAGCCCCCAGAATGGCGAAACGGGCGTGGACAGTGCAGGAGCAGGGAATAGGGAGGATTTTAAGAGCATTAAATTGAGTGCAATGATGCGGATCAGTAATGAATCTCGAATGATTGCACTTTGCGGGGAACCGGGTTAAGCCTGCCGCGGACCACCTCTCCAACGAGCCTGCCTCATAAATAGTGCATTCGCGGCCGTGCATGAGACGGATCGGTCGGATCAGCATTAATCCTTAGCTCGGTAGCGCACGACAAAACAGCTCCCGGGGTAAATTAAGTACGCACATATTAGTCAAAACGATCTTAACAAGCGCTTTGCTTTGGAACACACGCGCCTGCATAAATGCCTGCGAGCGCGCCCCAGTGAGCCCGGCAGCTCGTTGCGCGTTCCGCATAAATCCACCATTAGCAAGGTAAATTTCACCTAATTGGGATCTCATCAGCCGGGACTGATCACCAGCCGCCGACGAGTGGGAGCGCTTTGAAGTTTGACGGTTGGCACTTGGCGAGGACTTCCGCCAGATACGCCAAGCGTAAACCGGAAATTGTTACTACAAACGACCACGGCCACGCGGTGACAGAGGATTAACAATTGAAGGTTAAAAAACACAGCAAGGGGGATGACTTTTTCCCAATTCCTGTATGCCGTTGCGTCCGTTTGACGATGAACTATTTTTTGTTATTTCAACCATCTCACCCTATTTGCGCTGTGTGCTGTATGCTGTGGTGCTTCCGTCGTGTGTTGCATTTGTGGCAAAAGTCGTCTGCTCGTCGGCGATGAATTATGGGCGTTATTGTTGCTGTCAGTGGGTATAGTGTTGTGGGATTTTGGGGTTGGAAGTTTATTTGTGCAAAACAGTTGGCTTGCACGGAAAGAGCAAATTTGTAACTCGTTTGGTGCTCGGATCGCGCGATAGCTCCGAGTGGGGTGGCAGAGGAGAAGAAGGAGGTGAAAAATAGTGCAGCAAATGATTGTGAAGAATTACATTCATGAGTATGAAAAATGATACTGCATTCAAATGAATCATCCACCGGTGAAACTGTGGGAAGGTCTTCGCTTTCGGGGTGGCGTTTTGTGTTGGGAGAAGTTTTTATGAATGCAAATTAGTTTGTAAAATAATTTACATTTTAAAAAACTGGTGCAAAACTCTTAGTAACAGATCGTTTAAAGTTTCTGATTTAGATTTAAAGAATCTCTCGCTTTTTATACTTATGAGATCTCAGATTTTCTTAATACAATGTCGAGTGAAACGTATTATGCCGTTTCTTCAACATTTCCTGAGGAAATCTTAAAGATATCGCTTCAATCAATACCTAATCCTCAATTTGGGCGCATGTTGATAAGGTGGACTTTAATTTTAAAATATCCCCACCGGCACAACGCGGTGCTGCTGCGAGCTTATTGGTGATGCTAGATTTTCCCACTCTCTTTTTATTTGGTCTAACAGCTTTCCGATAAGCGCATCGGAATGTCGGCTATCTACAACACAAGCGGTAACGGTGCGGTACACACGATTGTAAGGAATTTGGTGGACAAAATCGACCGCAGCCGCAACATCGGGACGAGTTTGTTTGCGGTTGTAACGGAGCGTGTACGGGTAATGTAAGACGGTGCTACCCGATTAAGGATTTCGCCGGATGCCGTGTTCCATTTCAAATATCTTCCCATTATATCCTCCCGACAGCGACCGTCGCCGGATTACCGGTTGGATGTCTCGGAACGCCTGGCTAGAACACTGATGACAACGGCGACGAGTTCTCGCACGCCGAGCATCGCCGAGTGAATCGTGTAGAACGATAGTTCTTGGTGATCGTTGTACAATCAAGAAGGAAAAAAAGAAGCTGAAACTGGCCAGCATGACAATAACGTTCGAATAGGTTACCTGAGCTGACGGAGCGAAGGCAGCGTTACAAAACTTTCCCGAACGAAAGCAACCACGATGGCTCGGATGTCGAAAATGAAGCGAACATCGTGTATGTGCGGGGCATCACAAAAAGTAGCAAAAAGCAAAAAAGGTGCAACCGAAAGCTTTGGATCAGTTCTCGTGTTACACATTACACAGCCCTGGCCCTGGGAAAGTCATGCTTCGGGCGTTCGGCGACGCGCTCGAGCGTGGATTCCTTGAAGTGTGCCGTTCGTGTGCAAGGCGGTTCCCCACAGCCCCAAGATGGGTTTGGTTTTCGTTCGTTTCGTTCGGTCTTCGGTCGGGACCACCGTCCCGTCACGCCATATGTGATGCTAAATGAGTGTGACTTGAAAAACAGTTAACGCTTAGGAAAATCCATCCTCTGCTCCAAATCCGTCCCGTGAAGCCGAGGCAAAGGGACGCGCACGCGACGCCATCGGCAGGGAAAGGTGTGATGTGTGTTTGCTTCGGGAAAATTAAATGACAACGACAAAGCAAACGACACTTTCAAAGTGCCGGCTAGCAATAGGAGAGCGATGAGTTCCGAAGAAAAGTCGCACCACTGTTAGGTGGGTATCAAGTTGCGCTCGGAGAACGTGCAGCGGCTTAGGGTAAAGGATAAACAGCACAAATGACTAATGAAAATAAATGGGCCTCAGATAAGGCGCCGGTGCTCAGGTTCTGCCATTCGGATGACGAAGATGGCTAGGCCACACGTTCGCCAAAGCAGCCCACATAATGTCTGTGCGTCTGTGTGTGTGTGTGTGTGTGGTGGGAAAAGTGACAAAATGGTCGAATGATATGAGTGACAATGCGTACCAACCAGCCCGTGATGTGATGGGAATGTTTTTTCAGCCCTCCGAATGTCATCACATTCTTGTTACGATGATACGTACGACACACTATGTGTGTGTGTGTGTTTACCAACATTTGAAAATGTGTTGAAAATCTATTCTAACGATGATGCCTGCTGTCGAGTGCGCCCAGACCAACCAACCGACCGACAATGACACACCAGAATTCGCCCGACAGCGAGAAGAGCGGAAGAATTAATACCATCTGCAAACAATTTGTAGCAATTGAAGGACATTTTATGGCACTCAAAACTGTGACTTTTATGGCTGCGGAAAAGGCGCAAAAATATGCTGCCAGCGCTTCCTTAGAAATGTGGCCCACTTTACGTATTGTAATTAAATTTCTTGGCCCAAAATAAATGCCAACAAAAAAAAACAAAACCCCGGCAAAGACCTTCGCCATTTGTTGTCGCAATTGTAGGAATAGCGCGCGGACACAATTATTGGGAATTTTCATTCCGTTCGATTTCCTCATTTCCGTTTTTCTTTTTTTTTTGCTCCAGCGTGCCTTTTAGTTAATAAGGATGGTTTCGCAGTACGGCCAATATTATCCTTGGTTTAATGTTGTTAGGGAGGACAAAAACAGGCAAAAAAAAGGTATGGAATTTTCATTTCCCCCGGCGCTAAAACTACACCCGCGAAAGAGGCTCTTTATTAGGAAAATTACATTAAACCCGGGGCATCTTCGTTTTCCTTTCGAAACCCAAAACAACATAAAGGAAACACAAAATGGGATGGTATGGTGTGTGCTGACTGATTTCTGGGAAGCAGGAGGGTTTTTATTGAAGCTACCCGAGGCTCGTCGGCTTATGATCAGAGGCGACCATTTCGAGGCGGATTTGATTTAGCACGCAAAGAGCAAAATCAAATGACGAATGACGGGGCTATACCGGTGATGCTATTTTTATACCGGTTGGGGATTGTGAATAGTAAATCGGTGCTGTACGGTAACCATAAAACTCGCGCGTTACGCCTGTACTCGGTTGGATTAGTTCCGGTATGGATTAAAACGACCCTGGACACGGAACTAGGGCGGGAGCGAGTTGCCAACCTTTTGTTCGTTCCAAGGAAGACTTTGCACCCCACCGCAAACGATGTGATTCTTGGCGTGCTCGGCTGATAAATGGAAAATGCTCTCACGAAAAACAAAGCCCGCGTTGTTAATGCATTCTGGCTAATCCTTGCCCGGGAAACTGAGGGTTAAAATATGCTTTAGCTGCTTCGAACTTTCACCTCAACAGAGCCACAGTGAAAGCAGTGTGAATTGTGTTTCTGTCTCTCTGCGTGTGTGTGTGTGTGTGTGATTGTATGTTTTCTCGCCACTCAATGTTTGCCAGGGGCATTAGAAAAAAAATTAAGCTTAAAGATATATAATGTGGTATTGTTCGGCATGGTTTTGGTGGTTGGGGCGAAAAACTAACCAGCCTTCATTACTTGGGCCAGCGAAGCTTGAGAGGGGTGATGTGAGAAAGGAAGATGAAAAAGGACTCTCACTGTTTGTGTGTGTGTGTGTGTGTGGAATTCGGATTGAAGCTGAAAAAATATGATCCATTACCTAGTCCAATGGCACCGATAAAGTGCTTTCCTCCAGTGTTTGGACCATACTTGGAGAAATCTTGGGCAAACTCTCGTTCATCTGTTTGGCATGCGGGTGAAAAAGAAAAAAAGACAGATAAAGAGAGAGAGAGAGAGAGTGAGAGACAGAAAGAGAGAAAGAGAGAGAGAGAAAGAATGAATGAGAATGGTGGTAGGACGTACAACCAACAAAAAAAAAACAACACAAGACAGAACGAATGAGGGATGGCGAGTTTGTGTGAGTAAAAATGAATAAAAACGCAAGAAGGAGGATCAGATGAAAAATTGCTTGTTTTGTCGGAACTTTTCCCGGCCAGTGGCAGAGCCCAACTGTGGGCGAGGGACATAGGTGTCCAGAGTGTGCCGTGGACACACCGGGGGCATGATCACGTAGCCAACGGAATAAAATAAAGCAACGGCACAGCGAGCTGTATACGGCGAGAAATATACGGCCAGAGAGCGTACGAAATGAAATGAAATAAGAAAGGTTTGTGAACATAAAATCCTGCCAAGGTGTGACACGGTCACGAAAGACCCGGAGAGACAAGCAAGGGGAGAGGAGAAAAAGGGAAGAAATCGAGCTTTTAATGGATTTTGGGGAGGATGGCCTAAAACCAAGCAGCCAGATTTCGAAAGAGAAGCAAGATTTATTTCCTACCGTGTGCTGTGGCCCGGCGTGCGAAAGAGTCGAGAGTTTTGCACGACCGAGTTGACAAAACATTGTTTTGCCTGCAGATTTATGTGTTATTGGAAGGTGTCAGTCGGTGTGGCTTAGCACTCACTCACCCTCACACGACCTAAAACATTATCTTTTTGTCTCGGACGAATGGAGAACATTACGTACGGGATTCTTCTAATGTGGGGAACGACTTCAAAACATTACGCAGACAGACGGGACGCAAATTTGTGAAGAATTTGGAGAGCGAAATTGGTTGTCCTGGTACGTTAGGTACGTTACGTTACGAAATGGTTAGTAACGGCGAGTCTAAGTTCTATTTTCAACTACTACCCTTCCAGGAATCGTGCGATTCGGCCGTCCGCTCGTTCAATGCTTGACTGATTGCGTATAAGCTTAATAAACATGTAATAAAATTGAATGACAAACGATCTTTATTGTTGTACGGCTTGCCAGCGGACTCGGAAGATCAATGGCCAGCTTGAAGCTCTATTCTTACATCGAATCTTCCCCCGTCCACTCTACTTCATCCCTTCCGTGCGCGCTTCACCATCTTCGGACTTCGGTCGATGTTGATTATAAACGTCCGATTTCCCCATGGATCGTTGCTCCAACGAAGAAAAAAAAGAATACATTTTCCAAAATCGTCCACTCTGAAAGTCTGGCTCGAAAATCCATTGTGCTGAAACATCTTCATTGCCTCACCCACCCCCCCAATGTCCCCATGCTTCCCGTGGTGGTGGAAAAATCTGCGAAAAAGTCCAACTAGTCGTCCACAGAAACAGATTCGGTTAAGAGCTAGACAACCGGCGACGACCGTATCGTTTTAAATGGGGAATTTGGCCAGGCAAAAGAGTCAAGCGAAAAGGTCACCCAAACTTTTCTGCTCCAAGATGATGGGTTTCCTTTTATCCTTGACCTTTCGCTGGATCAGGTTTCCCCACTATGGCATCCGGTGCTGCTCGCCAGTGTGACGTGCATTTCCGGGTGCTTTTTTTGCTGTTGTTGTCGGTGGTGGTATTATCTGTGGCCGTGTTGTATAGATAGATACTTTTTCTTACATGAGACTATCGA
Organism: Anopheles maculatus; assembly: GCA_002091835.1. Lineage (NCBI taxonomy): Eukaryota > Metazoa > Arthropoda > Insecta > Diptera > Culicidae > Anopheles > Anopheles maculatus. The sequence continues at coordinate 70,418 of KZ062875.1, forward strand.
ACCAGCTGACAAAATCGACCCTATTGTTCGCTTACAAAAGGGGCTGCGATCGGAAAGAAGGTTCTTGTGGTGGTGTTGTAGAGAATGAGTTTCTCTATTGTGGACATTCTGTTTGTGTTTTTGCTCTTCTAAACCACCCAGAGTTGACTCTTGGTCCATTTAATGTACGCAAACGATTAGAGTACAGTCGTTTGTAGATCAGATTGTTCGACAGATTATCGGGAAGATAGCACGTACAGATTATGGGGTAAGAATGTTTTAAGTGTTTGGCTAATTTCACTTTAAAATAAACACAAAATAAAATTGTTCTCTAGAATACTGCTACAGCAAAGTTCTTATCCTTAAATGAAGATATTCAAAACGTTATATTCATGTTTGAGTTTGTGACTTAATATTAAAGATATTTTAAACGCAGTTATTAAGCTAATCCATCCGTTAATTAAACAAAATACTACCAAGATTCACACTCGCACCCACAGACACAAAAACATACAGGACAACACAAGATAATACAACGAGTTAAGCATAAACCATAGAAGGACGTGGATAAGAAGGAAGCAAACAGAATATCCCGCAAGTTTGAAAAGGAAACTCGGACAGGGAAATAATGCAGCGGGTGGGACCAAAACAGCGTAAGTAGATAGCAGCGAGGAAAGTGTTCTGTCTCTCCCTAGCCTTCCGGCCCACCGGTACTGACCTGTGACGTCCAGATAAACGGCGAGATTTATTTTCGGCTCGGTGTTCACCTGACACTCATAAATTCCGCTATCTTTCTGCTGTGCATACTCAATTTTCAGATCCCAGTCGTCCGAGTCGGGCGGATGGATTACGGAGAAGCGCTGATCGCCGGTGTAGGTGTAGATGTTCGATGTCAATATGTGCAGGTCTCGCTTGCGCATCCAGGACACCTGTGAACGATGGGAGATGGTAGAGAAAAGCGTTCCGGTTAATTGTCGTTAAAGCTGTTCGTGGGAGCACCGAGTGTTTCTCATAAAGTATTTAAGAGTATAATCAGATTATTAGAGGAAACACTGAAGTTAAAAACGCGTTCAACCGTGTTGTGTTGACTATCGTAAATGCAATGGGGAATCAATTTGATATAACCACAATTTCCACAATGGGCGATTATAATTTCAGTGCGGTGGACGAATTATGTGGACGAACCGAAGCTTTAATTTGAGTAAGTAAATAATGCATCTAACCACAGATTTAATAAAATAGGTTCAACTTTCATACGCCGTTTAATTATAGGGCTGACCCGGATGGGAAATCCTTTAATCTGTCAATCATGAATTGTGAGCTGTACATGCAAAACGATCATATAATCATTAGTTTACGGCAATTATTAATAATAGTTAACTTAATTCAAAGCTTATTTATGAAGAATTAAATTTTTCATAGCATCCATTAAAAAACCATTCGGGGAAAATCCCATGTCATGTACCTTGGATTAGCTTTGAAATGGTTTCCATTAATCAATTTGTGTCAAATTTATGTATTTATGTTCCTCTATTTGATTACAGCGCATGGCACGGCATGCAGCGCAGTCAGCGTTTGTTGCATGCACCGCTTAAGACACAAAAAAAGGACCAACCGAAGGGTACAACAGTCATAAGGTAGCGGCAATCAATTAATCATAATGCGTCATGAAGTTCATGAAAAATATTTCTCCTTCTCTCTGAAAATATGAAAAATGTGTGTACATGGAGCAGCAGCAACAACAACCAGCGTCTCTCTGACTTGCAGAACTAGCATGACGGTTCGGACGTTTGGAATCGATTCGAAAGCAGTAGCAGCAGAAAGGACGGACGACCTACGTATCATGCATCAAGAACGACAAGGATTCAACTTGCATGAGCGAAGGTGCTCGCCGAAGTAGCGCATAGAAAGCTTTTGTTTGCATTTCCGGTTGTTTTATTGTGCATGTTACGTGCGTTGCTTGTTTTATGTTTTTATTTCTGTTCCATCTCTCTCGGTGTGTGTGTGTGTTAAGCATAAGCATCCGCTTGATGTTCGTTCGTGCGGATCGGTCACGAAGGCGTGCGAAACAATGGATGTTGTTCTGTTGCTTTACGCTATCCTTTGACACGCGTGAATAAAGGATAGAGGCCTGCCTGTTCTGGTTGTGCTTTTTTTTTTGTTCATAAACATATATCGTTCACAGCGATGCCCTGTGCCCTTCTAAAATGCCAACATTCTACAATCAAACGGAGATACTCGGCGATATGTTCGACGCGTTTTGCTGCAGACAGGGGCAGACCAACCAAGCGGTGGATTTCAACTGATCCATTCGGATTGTCTGCACCCGCATATCGTTGCGCACAGAAAGCCAAACCGTGCCGGTTGCTTACTGGAGCATCACAGCATCCGAGCGCCCGAAATGGGCCAGTGAGCATGCAGCGTTCTTGGCTGGCAGATGGGAAGAAGCTCGAAACATGGCCGTATCGAATCGTGATGCTGCGGCTGTTCGCCAGCATGACGAAAGGTGACATCAAGAACGGCGTGTATCCGGTGTACCGAAAATTCCGATCAAAGGCACGGCTCGTCGTCGAATGTTCGAGCGCGGGATGCAGTACCGGCTACACAAATTGATGAATTATAGACTGAATATTTATTTCGCGATTTTTCCATTCGCATCAAAAATTTATGCCCATGTGTCTGGTGGCAAAAAGAATCCAGCGCGAGGCTTATTTTGCACGTACATCCCCGTGGTGTCGGTGGTGCGCGGATTGAGTGACTGAAGCATTTTTGTATACGCGAGAGCTGGCGGGAAAAGAAAGCGCAGAAAGCAAATGGTCGCCAGGAGACGATGAAATGATGGGAAAAATGTCAGCTCAATTTGATTTTCCGGCGGTGTGACAATTTGGTGCGAATGCTGTCCTGTTTTTCTTTCGCTTGTTTCCACCCATTTTCCCGCAATTGGGCCGAACGCGAGCGATCATGTTTTTTTGTTGTTGTTATTCGCCTGCACTCCTGACGTTGATGTAACCGATAAATGGCAACGGTGTGTGTGTGTGGCGGGAAATTTTTCGATGAATATTAACAGAAATAACAAAAATCCATGCACCAAATGAGTTGCAAACGAACATGTTTATCGAATCGCTCGAGCCGCTCGTCAAGCGAGCGAAGCATAATTCGTTTATGAGTGGGAAGCGAACCCATAATGAAGTTTCAACCGCCGTACGTGACCGAATGGTAATCAGTCAGGTGTCGCTTTAAATTACTTAAAGCGAACAGCGAACCGATCGAGACCCATCTCGTGATATTGAATTAAGAAGTTATCGGTGGCAAGCGCGCTGCGCGTTGCTGTGACTTGAGCATTGTCAGTTTGCGAAAAAAAACCCGTCCTATTTACATTGACTAATGACGTGTGTGTGTGCGCGCGTGGATGGTGCATTTAATTTGTTGCTCATATTTTTAATTGATAACTTCAAGCCTAACAAAGCAAACGGTCGGTGGAGCAATATTTTTATTAATTTCATCAAACACACAGACAATCTCATTAAATGCTGCGGTGGTAATGATTTGCCGCATCGGGCGAACATGCCATTAACCGATGTTTGCCCACGGGCGTTCCAGATCGGTTGGGTGACATTTCGCCCCACAACAGCCTGTGGGCGCCATGTCCTCTCTGTTGACTTTTTGACAAAAACTCTCACGGACGGATAGGATGGAGAGAATTTTGAAGGAAAACATTAACTCAATTGCTGCGCAGGAAGGCGTTGGGAAACTTTTCCGGGCGCGAGTGTTGAGGTGACACGACCACCACCACCACCACCACCACCAGGAGACGGAAAAAAGTTTTTCTTCCGTCTAATTAATGCGTACGATTGAGATGAGCGTGCCGGAATGCGACACGTTGGCACCAGCGGAAAAGTTATGCTCACGTGACGTTTGCGTCCGTACATGCGTCGAAGATGATTTTATTACTGTTTTCCCCCACCCCTCCAAAAGGTTGCTCGGTCGCGGCGGAAGCTGTAAAGGACGACACAAAATCAGTCACATTCGCTTATGCCAAAGATAAATATGCCATACGTCGTTCCATCAAACCGAATTACCGTCAGCGGGTGGTGCGCGACGAAGCTGAAGCAAGGGATGGCAAAGTTTTTCCGGGCACGTCGAAATTATTTCCACACATCTACTACCATTACAGCCCGCAAGGCTGGGTACATTTCCGACTGTCCGTCGTGATTGAGAGACGGTTGTGGTTGTGGAATCGATTGGCCATAAGCAGAGGACGATTTGATGCGTTTTCGCCGGCGGCCATAAGACGTGGCATAAATTGAACTAAGCAATTGCCGTTTTTTGCTGTTGGAGGGCATTTGTATCACGCACTATTGGAGGGGGGAAACTACGCGCCGTAAAGGAGTCCACCAGTACGGTCACAAAAGATAAACCACACATGCAGCGATGTGTCTGTCTCGGCCCAGTCTATTCGCAGTCCTATTCGCACTGATATATTATTTTTCAATTATCGGAGATTTATTTAATTAAGAAAATCATTTACGCTTTTATCATCTCGGCCTCGACGCTGTTGGCGTTTATCCTTCAGCGGTACGCCGACGTATGTTTGGTGGTGTCTTCGGTTCCGAACCGGACAGAATCACTAACTGACCACATGAGAGGATGGTTATGGTGCGCGGAGTGTTAGTATCCTTTTGCCGAACAGTTTCCTGCGGCTGGAAAGCAAGTAGCAATGCGTCACAATTGATTCGATTGGCATGTGGAACTAGGAGCGTACGAAAAGCATGAGATCGATAATTAATTTCATCTGTTTAATGGTTCACTGGAGCCAGTGTGAAAATAGAACACAATGAATTGAAACAGTTAAAGCAAAATCTGTGGAAACTCTTACTACAACAAAAATTCTATTTAATCTTGCTCTTTGCTTACATTTTAACACAATCATTTTTCAATGGCTTTAACTCGAACCTCAAGCTCTCAGTTTACACAGAAGACGGATGAACCCAGAGTACATCTTTAGGCTACAGAAAACGAACGACAGAAATGCCGGTAAATGTCCCACTTAGAAGATTTAGAGCTGAGTTGCAGATAGCGTTTCACTTACCACATCTTGTGGGATAAGGATCGTTACTATCTATCCTTACAGTATCCGTTTTTTGCCAGCTCTTTAGAAACTTCCAGCAGCACACGGAAGGATCGTGATAAACAATTTGGAAGAAAGTTTATGGACAAACATGCATGCATGGATAGTTTCCGCGTAACGCTCGACACGGTTGTACCGCTGCATAACCTACATACATCCATTTCGGTGTGCTACATTTGCCTACCTTCAGGCGGTTTTGTGTTATGTTCAGTCGGTTTGATTCGCTTGCGAGTTTTCGTGTGTGTCTGTGCTACACCGCGAGCCCGGTATTGCCGTGTGACCAAGGCGTCTCCATTTGGCGCGTCGAGCAAGAGCAACGTCGCTGGGTGTAATTAAATTCTGCATCCCAAGCCGAGGGCGTCACCGCACCAGTTGTGCGCCACAGATTGTCGCTCTCAGGATGATGCTGCGAGTTGCTGGTGGCGAAAGGCGTTGTCTCTGACGGAAGCAAACATTAGGACGGACGCTTTACGGCGAACGTACGGCGCTGGCTGCATTGCCTTGGAATTCAATTAGTAACCTTGTGAGCATCATTATGGCGGCTGGTGGTTGGGCCCAGGAAAACCTTCCAACCTTAAATTATGACATAACTGTGAAGAAATTCGTGCATTCTTGCGTTATCGAATTCTTATCCATCGTAAAGCGTTGCCCAACTTTAAGGCTATAGGAAATCGATCGTACAGCAACATGTTGCCGGTCGTTTTCGGGCTTTTGTTCGCATCCCGGGCCAGTCGCCGAAGGTTTCTCATGTCTAATCCATCACATTTAGCGGCACTTCCTGATCGGGTGTGGTTTTCGTGTGTGCGTGTGTGTGTGTGCATGTGTTTGTATGCAATACACGATGAGCATACAAGGCTGATTGATTGATTTAATCATCTGTTAAACAGTTTATATGCGAATAATTTAGCTTGCCAGAGCGACAATGGTGGACCGACGTGGTTGTGTGTCGACGGGGCTGAATAGGTTCGTTCCCGTATGTGCCTATCGATCGGTTGACTAGCGATACTGTCTGTTTGAAAGCATCCAACACTCGCACGCATACATACACAATGTGCGGATAATAATCAAGAAGAGCAGGACGAGATAGAACGAGCCGGCTCGTGTATAATAATGGCTAATGATGGATTTCAAACGTTGATGGGCATGTACGCCTGGGACGCTCGGACTTTTCGATGTTGCGCTGCGGACAAATCGAGCGCACTGAGGCAGCATAATCACAGCCTCGGCCATTTCCGTTCGATTAGAAGCGTCAGTGGCGGCGGCGGCGGTGAAGGCAGCTTTTGAATAAATCGTGAAGATAAGTTTCCATTAGTGAGCAGCTGTTGTGTTGGATCATTAAGCGATGATTAGTTTTGGCCAGTGCTTTAAATACTGCAACAGAGAATGCATTTTATAATTAGATATTTGTTTATCTTGTTTAATTATTGCAGGGAGGAGTTTATCACCGTACCTCAGCGTTGTAAGTATTTCCGTACCACACAACACGCAACACGACGCGGGAAACGTTTATCAAACAACACTGGAGCTCTGTGTTGTTTGGCAGTTCTTACGATTCCATTATCGCTCGCTGGCAGTTGAGTAACTTTCTAATGTATAAATTAGCCCCAGATTGGCACACTGTGTGGACCATATCCAAGTGCTTTCGTGCTTCTTGGGAACTAAAAACCAACACGCACAAAAAAGAGACCAAAAATCTTCACATATCTCATGAGTTATGACATCGTTTTCCGGTCGTCGCCAGTGCCTGCTGTAGCCGGTGCCGGGCCGTGTACCAAACAGCGGTAGCACAATGGTCGGTGGGTTTCTAAGTTTTGAAAGTTCTTCTTCAAAAGTTGCCAAGTTCGAGCGAAGGGTTTGGAAGATTCCTTGCCTGTGGTTTGTTTTGCTCGAGCTCTCGCGACCACACCAGAGGACACGGGTTTCGTTCGGTAAGTATGTAGTATGCCACACAAAAAGACCCGGACTGCCGAGTCGGGCACATAAATCTGGCTGCTCGAAGTGTCTTTTCGGAGCGTGCGTTACGTGGTGGTTGCTTTGCGTTTTTTTTCGCCCCTCAAAGAAGGGCTTAGTTTTTAGTTTGCTTTATTTGTTTGAACATTCGAATGGGAGGAGCGAAGTGCAAGATGATTTATTTTAATGTATTTCCATTTATACTATTTCCTCCTCGTGTGGTTAGATCCACCACGGGGCGAGGTACGTGCGGTTGACTTGCTGGATAGCTTGTGGAGTTTGTGTTAAAAGCAAATCATTTTAGAAGGACCGTTGCGAGCAGACTTTGCAAGACAATGCGGAGACGATCGATGCGTTACGTGAACTGAAGGCAAACGAGTGTGGTGATTAGAAACCGAGCACCATAAAGCATCGTGACACGTTTTGTCGATGTTTTTAACGAAGCTTTTTTTTGCGTGAGGGTCAGCTCCTAAATTTTGTTTTCGCTTTTTAGTGCTTCATTTTTATCTGACAATCGTCCATCGACGAGACACCAAGTGAAATGTTGATCTGGAAATCTCTATTTACGACCCTCTTCATGAACACGTCGTGTGCGTGGTGATGGTGGCCGGTGGTCACGGCCAACGCACCCTCCTTCTCGAGGTGGCAGAAATGCACCACCTTCAGCGTGGTCTCGGCGGTCACCGCAAACCGACGATGCTCGTCTCGGGATAAACGATGCAGGGGTAATGCACTCGCTTTCTCGCTGGACCGTTAAGATAAATCACTGGTGTGTCATTCGTGTTCCGCTGAAACCGCTGACAGTGATGTATTATGGGTGAGGAATTTATATCAGCCGTTCTTAAAATGCTTGCTTGTCTGGTCCGGCATCCCGGCACCCGTAGCACGACGGCCGAACCGCATGCGTTCACGATACGCTTCGCCAAGCCAGCCACCCAGCTAGCCACGGTGGTCAGTTTCCCGAGCGGTGAAATAGTAGTTAATATTCGTAGCGCACTGGACGCATTTCATCCCGGGCTGCTTGTGCGGCTTGTGTGAGTGAGTGTGTGTGTGTGTGCCCGGGTTAGTCGCCCGGGCTGATACAGGATACAGGATCACGTGCTGTTTTTCAGCGCTCGGAGTTAAAGAATTCACCTTTTGCTCGTGTACGCCGGCAACGGAAAAGCATGGCCAGAATGCAACCGACGCGGTTCGTGATCAAAACCCGCGTACGAAACCCGAAAGGTCAGCAGTACCACGAGCGGTCCAAATAAAGCACACAAAAAAGCTCTCTTATTCATCGTTTCGAATGCTAGGATCGGATCGAGCTGCACAATATCATTAAGGGGAAACGTAGAAGGGGTTGCGGTTGTGTGGGCAGGCGGGATGATAAAAATGTTTACCGTGTATCGTTTCGCAAGTGAGCACGGTTTTAGGTTGGGCAGTCTCGGATTCATTCGTTACGGAATTTGGAGAAGCAAAGCTTTCCAAACAAATCTAAAACCCCAACATGGCGAATGCTGCGCTCATGTACAGGACGTACAACGCCGAATCAAACAATGCAATCGTACAATCGAAGGTTAAAGTATGTGAAGAAAACATTTATTTCTACTTGGATCACATATTTCGATCCTTTTGTTGGGTGAAAAGGAATAATAACTGGTTTTTTGCCGTTATTTTCCCAATAGCGCGAACTTGCTAGTCCTGCTAAATAAAAACGACTCACGTAATACACCCCGAGAGTTCGTGATGCATGTAGCTGTAGTGGTTGTTTATCATAAAACACCAGACACCCGTTTCAAAACGATTCCTCTTTACTATTATGGGGCATGCAGTAAACGAACCGTTCGCTAGCAAGCGAATGACATTTTTCAATAAATACCTGGCGCCTCCATCAAGTAAAGTTATGGGCTAGTTTTACGCTGTCGTCTCGCTCGCTAGCCACTAGCCACCGTAACGGCATCCCGGGGACGGGATTCGAAAAGTATCGCACTTGAAGTGAGTTCAATAAAAAACAGTCAAATGAACAATTTCACGCGATCTTCATCTTCCCCGAACTACGCTGTCAGCTTGTGCATCTTGTTACCGGTGCGACCGGGTGACACGTCGGTTGGCTGGCAATGGTTTTATTTTCAATTAGGATTTACAGCACTTTAAACTCCTAATGACCGTTAAACTTGCTTCAAATGGGATTTTCCACCGATGGTTTCTTTTCTTCGCCGTCGACCTTCATTTAGTGTGTGAGTGTCGTTCCGCTCGGCTGGCATCAAGAAGCAGACCAAGCAAGGAGGAAGAGCAAACACAAAAAATGAAGCAAAACATAAAGACGATAAAGATGTCGCTCTGTCACCATTTTCACAGTGTGTCGTTAAAGTGTGTGTCCGATAAACAAACAAAACATCCTGAGAAACATCTTCTCATTTCGAGGTTTCACCAAGACGCTCGTCGTACCTTACTGGCAGAACCGCCACAGGGCAACAAAGAGAGGGGACGTGACGGAAGGGGAAGCGAAGAAAATGGCACCCGACAGGGATTTAATTTTTATCACTGCTCTCTTTCCGGCGTCGCGTCTGTGTCATTTTTAATATCCTTCGTCTCTACCCGCAAAAAGGGCGCCGATGCCTAGAGCCGAGAAGTCAAAGGCCACGGTTTACAGTTCCGGATGGAGCAGGGAAGCGCGTGCGAAGAGAAACGATCGTCCTGATGTGCTGTTGTTGTTGTTGTTATTGTTCGGGGAGGTGCTTACCACCACCTGAATGGGATTGGATGGGGAACAGAAAAATTCGCGACATTTAATGACGACCGTAAAGCGGAAAAGTCGAAAGCTTGAAGCGCGTAAACAACCTTCCAGTGTGCGAAGAAAAGAAAAATTAGTAAACAACCGCTCTAATGGAGGGCTAGAGAAAGGGAAACAGAAAGGGAGAGAGAGAGAGAGAGAGAGAGAGAGGTGAGGCTTATCGCGACACAAGCCTATCTCACCTTAATTGGCTTATTATGGGTGAACGATGAAATATGATTACGTTTGCCATTGCCCATTTGCGTTGATGTTGCTCGTTGATAGTGTTTCGGCACCAGCATATTTCGCCCTTCAAGCGATCTTACGACACACCTGATCGTGCCGGGGATATCGGCCCGGGCATGGAGTAAGAAAACGTTGTAAAGAAAAAGTTTGCGAAATTTTGACGAACGCAACACATAATGCGAGGAAGTTTTCTCTTAATTTTTACGACCCTCCATCTGGATCACCGGAGCCGGAACATCGGGGGCCGGGTGCGTGTCGATGTTTGATACGGTCTGTCGCTTTTCTCTGCCAAGGGTGACTGTGCATTCAATTTCCAGCAACACATTCTGCCATTTCTGTTACGGCGTCAGGTAGGCTCGTAAATCTGTGCCACTCTGACGACAAGACGAGCTAATTACTTGGCCGAAGCTACTATACACGCAACACAATATAGCACAATTACGCCAGATTTGATTTAATTTTAAACATTTTCGTTGTTTTTCTCGGTTTTTCTTTTTAACACACACACACCGTGCCACCGTTGTTGAGGCTCGCATCAGTGGGAAAAGTTAATGCAGATGATACCAAATCGTGCTTTGTTTGTTTAGGAGAAGATTAAAACCATTACGAGAAGCGGGCCTTCCTGAAGTGTTGGAGCAGCAAAGGTGGTGTTTGGTGGTGGGGGAGAAAAAGAAAAGAAAATTGCAAATGATTTTAAACCGCTCCTTTCATATCTCATTACGCTTGATGGAAAAATAGGGCACGAATGGTGGACGTCAAACAGATGCAATCTTGATAGGGAAAATCCATTCTCGGGTCTATGATTTATCGTTCGAGCGCGAAGAGAAGAGAATTGTTTTGTGTTTTTTTTTTTCTTTCGGTTGAAGATTGCAATGTAAATTTTGGGGCAACGGTTGGTCCGTATCGTTCGCTCTCTGGGTGTGGTAATAGAATTATCCCCCACAGGAGCAGCTCTTTCTGTTTCGTTTCATTTCCGTACCATCTCTCTTGCTCATCTAACGCAACCTCCTTGCGTTCCAATCATGCGCTGGGTTTCGTTCAATCTATCTTAATAAACACTTTGCCACTACCTTTGCCGACGGATCGTTTGCTGATGGTACGAAAAGAGACCGCTAGAGGGCGGCAGCAGCATCGATTCAGTAAATTTATCGTCCATCGACCAGCGGAAGAACGACCGGTCTTATCTGCATTGGTTCTGCAAGCGCTAACCGATTCGGAGGGAATTAAAAAGCGGTGGCCGTGGTGAAAATGAAAACAAATACACTTTGTGTGTATTTTGTGGTACAGCCATAGCTTAGCGCGGGTTGAAATGATGCTGATTCTTTGCTGATTTTGCGATCGCTGCATCGGAACGGCACACTGCCACAGTGTAAATGGAATTACGCTAAGTAATTAAGACTCTCGCAGCGTTCCACGGTTGGTGGTTTGAAGCAAAATATTGTTCTTGCGTATTAAAAAAAAAAGGAAGTGCAGAAAGTCAAAATCTCAAGAAGGAAGGCGTGCTCGTGTAGGCGGTAAATGTTAGTGTTTAAAGATGAATGATTAGCCGGAGCGATGAAATTTTAGCGCGGGCGAAAAGTGATGATGATGATGTTGATTTTGGTGGGGGTGGTCGATGAAAAGTTTCTGCACGGATCAGTTGCAGACCTTGAGGCGTAAGGGAATTTTACGATATTTATAAGCAGTAGCGATACGCCACTATTGCCGCTAAGACCGAGCGAGAAGCGAAAGCTTTTTCGTTTACGGCAATAATTAAACAGGAAGTTTGTAGTCACTTCTGGTTGTGTTTGAAGTTGCATGCGAAACATATTACTGCTCTCGTTATCTCGCATCCTCACGCACACAACTCTTTAACGATCCGAGAAGAGGAAAAATGAAACACATCGCAATGCAGCAATGGATGTTCCTCCCATTTGGGCGATGTTGGGCACACTCTCGGACGTTCCAATTTACCGGTTGAGTTCACTTTCAGCACCAGTGGGGAAAAAACCGGTAACAGCCACACAACCTCGGAGCCATTGGATAGAGTTGTCTTTGCTGGAAACAGCTTGTTTTTCGGGAGACGCTAAAGCCCCTATCGTAACGACAAATCCCAACCGCACCGGACACCAAAGCCCTAGTAGTGTGCGCGTGCTTCGAGTGTAATGGGTGGAAAAACGCGAGATAAAACGAATGGCGAGCGAGCGAGTGCCCGGAGCTAGACAACTAGTAGCAGCATGACCACCGCTGGCATGTTGTTTCGATGATGCAAATATCCGCACCGATAAACACCGTAAGCCGTTGCGTGACTTTGTTTAGAAATTGAAGATGATTTTTTCGGCCCTACTTCATGGGCAAACGGTCCACAAACCACTCGCTGCCCGGTTAAGCTGCCCGGTTGGCCGCGTTTACCACGCGATACCTTTTTATTTGTGCCAGTCGCGGGCGAAAGGTTATCTTTTACGTCGTCCAGCTTCCATTTTCATAAATTTAAATTACCTTCCCGTTGCAGAACTCGTACCTCGGATTGGGGGGATTCGTGTTCGAGGACACTGGGACCCTGATGCACACCTGCTGACAACCAACCGTGGTGCATTGAACGACTTGTCCCGGTGGGGTGCCTCTGTTACTAAAAACGCAACCGCTGCGGTCACTGACCAATATGCGCGCTGTTTTAGGGTGTGCCAAGTGTCGTTATCACCTTCTCGAAAAACACCAGGCGGCAGGTGTGACGGTGTGAATGTGGTTTTTCTTCAATTTTTCAGATGACACTTTGCTCCCGACTCGCTTAAACCGTACCTAAATCACCAATATTGGAAGAATATAGTCACCACACTACTACTACTGCTGGTGGAAAATGGATGACAGCAGAAGGTTTATGATACGGTGGAAGCACACATTTGCATCCCACAGTCCGGGTCAGTCATCGAACAAAAAAAAAAAACCCCGATGGAACCAAACGTATTTCGCAAATGAAGCACAAACAAGACATTGCTGGAAAGGTGGATAGCGCACCATCACTTATTAAGCAATTTTTCACTGTCACACAAAATGGGAAATTCGAATGGGACACGTGTTGGCAGATCGATGGAAATTTTGTCCCCGCACACACGGGTCCTCTCAGCTGAATCTCTCTCTCTCGTTTTCCCTTTTGTTGGGTGACAGTTCGGTCACGCTGGAATTGTTTTTTTTTCCTTTTATTTACACTATAGCTTTTCCCTCGTTTTCCATTGCTTGGTGTGTCACATCGCACCTCTTGCACATATCGAAATTTCGCAATAAAAATGAAGCGATTACATCCCCGATGGCCGCACCCGAAACGTCACGGTGGGAAGGTCAGCGACAAATTGCGGTCGTTACAAAGTGAACCCCAATATTACTTTCTTGACAGCTTCCGGTTAGCTCGTTTTTTTTTTTTGGGGGGGTATTTTCGGGTTGGTGTCGAGTGAACCCCGGGATCGAGCTGGCAAGCCGCAAACCGACCTGTCAGCATCCGGCATCCGGGGGGGAAAGACCATTCGGACCTCAATTCCTCGCTCTCTCTATCATTTGATGGGTTGACCAAAAAGAAAAAAAATCCCGAACCCCCTTGAACACTGTATGAGATCCGATTTGTCCACCGATCATCGGTGTTGAAGGTGAGGAAACAACATCAGGAGGTTCATTAGCAGGCAGACGGGGGAACAGGGATAGGGCGTGCAGTAGTGGGGATGGTGGTGTAAATGTGTTTTTATTCGATATAGCTGACACATTACAATTTTTCAGGCAGTTTACGGCAAAACCCGAATGGGAACCATTTCGGGCACGAGGCGTTATATTGTTTGGCAGTTTGTTTCGATTGATCGTTAAAGATAATATGGTGGAGTTTTGTCACACGACGCAGAACGATGGTTAAAACGTAAGCCTAATTTAAGCACAACACCCATTCACTGTATTGCATGTACATTTATATTCGTTTGGATGTGGATATGTGGGCAAGAGATTTGCACCATTATTCATGTGTTAATAGCAAACAAATTGATGACAAAAAGGAGTGACAGTCGAAGCACAGAAGTAAGGCAATTGTTAATGTTCTTCACTTTATGTATGGAAACAGAAAACAAAAAAAGGAAAATAATAAAGTTCCTGGCCATTCATGCAAGCTCTTTTATGCTCTTCCGTTGTGTTTGTTCCCATCGACATGCTCCAGGTCCCATTATAGTTCATTTATTGTAAAGTTCCTCCCCTGCCTGGCTGTACTTCTTTCCCACTTTCCCCACTCGAAGACGAGTTCCCTTCATCGCGAAAGGAGGTTAAATTGTTAGCAAAACCGTTTGCCAGTCGAATGTTGCAAATTACAGTGCGACTGCAGATGGTTGAATCGACTCCGAATACACCAGTACTTGCAGCCATGGAATGTTTCGTAATTAAACAGGGGTGAAATTGCTTGCAGTTTTCCCCGGCTTTTCCCAACAGTTCCCTAGAGCAGCCGTACCGGGTAGTAAAGAGTTTTTCTCCATCCAACAACACCTCATGGGAAAATTTGTACCGGAACAAGTGGCGCACTTTGGCTACAGACACCGCCGACACCGTTGGTGGAGTGGAGTCTTGATGTTTTTTTCTTCTCTCTGCTCCAGCATTGCTCCAGTTTCCACGGGTAGCGTTACAAAACACCACAGGAACAACATTTTCGGGAGAGGAATTTAAACTATGCGGTCTAATGTTTTGCCCGAGTTTGCCACTACGTGTTGGAGCGAAGAGTGTGTGTGTGTGTGTGCGCGCGTAGTGCGAGCAATGGAAAATTGAACTTTTCATGTTTTCACCAAAAGTAAAAGTAAAAGCAAAAGTTTACAAACTACGCTTCCCACGTGCTACCGAATTCTACCGACCCCAAAACGGTTAACACTTCCACTTCGGCTACCGGTACGATGTGTCGTATGGGATTGCCGAGGTGTTGCCCTTCATTTTTGGGGGGCGCCTTGCTTGTGCGGTACGCTTCCGGAAACATTCAAGAATGTGTACAGGGATAAAGATGTTGAATAAGTCATTTTTCAATGGGAATAAACTAATTAACTCTTACGACACGAAACTACTTGGTTGCGTTCGATTGAATGTAGTTAGAGTAACTTCGCCTGATCCAGCTCGATTAAATTCAACTCTTGGGAGCTAATGGACAACAGAAGCTTATACAAACAGTGTGGCCTGTAATTGGTAGCTAATTGAAAAAAAGGAAAGCTATAGAAAGGAACGGAAAACACTCCCACAATGGGACGGTTCGCGTCGAAGAAACTCGTCTAATATCTTTTCGCAACTACCAAAGACGATGAGGACGACGTCGTTGGTGGTCAACGATTGGAAGTTCACCGGACATCAAACGGAAGTAGCAAACGAGCACAACAACGAAAAAAAGGGCATCATAAACGTAATAGAAATTTATTTTATTAGACTTTGGCCAAACAGTTCACCAGCACTGCCACAGAACCTCAGCAGAACACGGCCATCAGTTGTGTCTGTTCGGTTTGAAATTTGCTGCTCCCACTCATCGGCCACACTGTTTGTATAAGCTTCTGTTGTCCATTAGCTCCCAAGAGTTGAATTTAATCGAGCTGGATCAGGCGAAGTTACTCTAACTACATTCAATCGAACGCAGCCAAGTAGTTTCGTGTCGTAAGAGTTAATTAGTTTATTCCCATTGAAAAATGACTTATTCAACATCTTTATCCCTGTACACATTCTTGAATGTTTCCGGAAGCGTACCGCACAAGCAAGGCGCCCCCCAAAAATGAAGGGCAACACCTCGGCAATCCCATACGACACATCGTACCGGTAGCCGAAGTGGAAGTGTTAACCGTTTTGGGACGTTAGAATTCGGTAGCACGTGGGAAGCGTAGTTTGTAAACTTTTGCTTTTACTTTTACTTTTGGTGAAAACATGAAAAGTTCAATTTTCCATTGCTCGCACTACGCGCACACACACACTCTTCGCTCCAACACGTAGTGGCAAACTCGGGCAAACCATTAGACCGCATAGTTTAAATTCCTCTCCCGAAAATGTTGTTCCTGTGGTGTTTTGTAACGCTACCCGTGGAAACTGGAGCAATGCTGGAGCAGAGAGAAGAAAAAAACATCAAGACTCCACTCCACCAACGGTGTCGGCGGTGTCTGTAGCCAAAGTGCGCCACTTGTTCCGGTACAAATTCTCCCATGAGGTGTTGTTGGATGGAAAAAAAACTCTTTACTCCCCGGTACGGCTGCTCCAGGAGGAGCGCACCAGTTGGGAAAAGCCGGGGAAAACTGCAAGCAATTTCACCACTGTTTAATTACGAAACATTCCATGGCTGCAAGTACTGGTGTATTCGGAGTCGATTCAACCATCTGCAGTCGCACTGTAATTTGCAACATTCGACTGGCAAACGGTTTTGCTAACAATTTAACCTCCTTTCGCGATGAAGGGAACTCGTCTTCGAGTGGGGAAAGTGGGAAAGAAGTACAGCCAGGCAGGGGAGGAACTTTACAATAAATGAACTATAATGGGACCTGGAGCATGTCGATGGGAACAAACACAACGGAAGAGCATAAAAGAGCTTGCATGAATGGAGTAGCAAACGAGCACAACAACGAAAAAAAGGGCATCATAAACGTAATAGAAATTTATTTTATTAGACTTTGGCCAAACAGTTCACCAGCACTGCCACAGAACCTCAGCAGAACACGGCCATCAGTTTGTGTCTGTTCGGTTTGAAATTTGCTGCTCCCACTCGTCGGCCACCGGCAAGCGGTGACAAACATTTCTCTGCCAGTAAGAAGAAAACAAAACGAGCCACAGTGGATGAAAACGACAGAAGAAAAACGACAACCAAAAATGAATCGTAAAAACGTTCCATGAAAAAGCGTGTGATTTATGGTTCAGACACGGATTAACGTATTTTGCGTTCGCATCGTTGCTTTTCTTAGGACTGTCTTGTGGCTCGCGGGCTACAGTTCCATTTCACATTTTTGGGGTTTATTTTGAATCGCCTTTCCCCTCCGCCTCCTCTTCTCCCTCCTTCCGACCAGACACACACACACACACCCTCGAAAGCTGGTGATATTTTTGGTAAAGTTTCGTGTGGCACGAAATTTAACTTCCCGCGGTGGTGTTCCAATGTGGTATCACCGTAATTGTGGAAGCGAAAAATTGGCCTCACCACCAAGATCCGTTCGTTGGTTTGGGTTGGGTGGCGTCCTTCTGTTAGGAATCCCAAAGGGACAGAGCTTCTCAGGTTACATACACCAGCGGCAGAACGGTCACGCGACAGCGAAACAATAAATATTGAAACAAGGTCGTAAATTGAGACAAGATTTGCACCGATGGCCGCGCTTTTAAAACGACAACGGCAGAAGGAAAAACTATAGTGCTCGATCGCTAGCTGAGGACCGTTTGGGGTGGAAAATTAAAATGTATGTATGTGAGCATTCGGCACTTTCGGTGCTTCTGAAGGAGTTCAGTTCACAAAACAAGGTCATTTCCGTGCAGCTGGATCATTTCTCAGCTTAAGTTGTTTCTTCTGGTGACCAAGCTGGAAAACTAGATCAGCTCGCATCGGATCAGAACCATTCAACGAGGTTGCATCAGTCTTGTGTGTATCGAGATTAGCACCGGCATCGTCTAATGACCATCACACGACGTTCGATCGCACTACAAACGATGATGGTGGTGGGCTCAGTGGTCATTAGCAAGTCGTTAATCGATTGGCACGTCATTCTGTCTGCCCATTGTGACGAGCATGGATATCACACCGAACAGTATCGCTTTCTAGTGAAGGCCAGAGGCTTTAATACCCCGAGTTACTGCTCTACCAACGGTCAAATCGATCGATTTGATTCCGATATAAAAAGAGGGACAAAAATCAACAATCTACTGGCGTTGCTGCTGCTGCTGCTGCTGCTTCATTCCATCAGCAGCGGAACGGAAAACACTCCCACAATGGGACGGTTCGCGTCGAAGAAACTCGTCTAATATCTTTTCGCAACTACCAATGACGATGAGGACGACGTCGTTGGTGGTCAACGATTGGAAGTTCACCGGACATCAAACGGAAGTAGCAAACGAGCACAACAACGAAAAAAAGGGCATCATAAACGTAATAGAAATTTATTTTATTAGACTTTGGCCAAACAGTTCACCAGCACTGCCACAGAACCTCAGCAGAACACGGCCATCAGTTGTGTCTGTTCGGTTTGAAATTTGCTGCTCCCACTCATCGGCCACCGGCAAACGGTGACAAACATTTCTCTGCCAGTAAGAAGAAAACAAAACGAGCTACAGTGGATGAAAACGACAGAAGAAAAACGACAACCAAAAATGAATCGTAAAAACGTTCCATGAAAAAGCGTGTGATTTATGGTTCAGACACGGATTAACGTATTTTGCGTTCGCATCGTTGCTTTTCTTAGGACTGTCTTGTGGCTCGCGGGCTACAGTTCCATTTCACATTTTTGGGGTTTATTTTGAATCGCCTTTCCCCTCCTCCTCCTCTTCTCCCTCCTTCCGACCAGACACACACACACACACACACACCCTCGAAAGCTGGTGATATTTTTGGTAAAGTTTCGTGTGGCACGAAATTTAACTTCCCGCGGTGGTGTTCCAATGTGGTATCACCGTAATTGTGGAAGCGAAAAATTGGCCTCACCACCAAGATCCGTTCGTTGGTTTGGGTTGGGTGGCGTCCTTCTGTTAGGAATCCCAAAGGGACAGAGCTTCTCAGGTTACATACACCAGCGGCAGAACGGGCACGCGACAGCGAAACAATAAATATTGAAACAAGGTCGTAAATTGAGACAAGATTTGCACCGATGGCCGCGCTTTTAAAAAGACAACGGCAGAAGGAAAAACTATAGTGCTCGATCGCTAACTGAGGACCGTTTGGGGTGGAAAATTAAAATGTATGTATGTGAGCATTCGGCACTTTCGGTGCTTCTGAAGGAGTTCAGCTAACAAAACAAAGTCATTTCCGTGCATTCACAAAACAAGGTCATTTCCGTGCAGCTGGATCATTTCTCAGCTTAAGTTGTTTCTTCTGGTGACCAAGCTGGAAAACTAGATCAGCTCGCATCGGATCAGAACCATTCAACGAGGTTGCATCAGTCTTGTGTGTATCGAGATTAGCACCGGCATCGTCTAATGACCATCACACGACGTTCGATCGCACTACAAACGATGATGGTGGTGGGCTCAGTGGTCATTAGCAAGTCGTTAATCGATTGGCACGTCATTCTGTCTGCCCATTGTGACGAGCATGGATATCACACCGAACAGTATCGCTTTCTAGTGAAGGCCAGAGGCTTTAATACCCCGAGTTACTGCTCTACCAACGGTCAAATCGATCGATTTGATTCCGATATAAAAAGAGGGACAAAAATCAACAATCTACTGGCGTTGCTGCTGCTGCTGCTGCTGCTTCATTCCATCAGCATCGAGTAACGGATGAATCTAATTAAGATTTTGCTTACGCTTGACAGTGTTCCTAATTCCGGACCCATTCAGCCAGGCTTGCTTGATACGGAGCGACAGCAGCAAAAGGAATCGAGAGCTTGGACAAATATGCATCCCGGTAACGGATGTGTCACCTCCACTTGAGACACACCAAATCCTGCCGTACAAATTTCGAACTTTACCATCCCATCACTCTACCAGTTCCTCGAAACGACGCTGCCAGCCAGCTCGGCACAGGAGCTCGGTCCTCGGAAACACAGCCCTCCACCGAAGCGTGTAATTAGAAGAGATTCGAATTTGGCCTCGACGAAATTGGTAATGGATCTTTTCTGACCCGTTCGCCAACCGTTTGCTTCGCTTCGTTCGCTCGCACGCAGTAGTGAACCCATTGTTTTATACCTATCTTGCACGACCTTGAGAGTGAATGCGCAGAATGTCGTGCAGAAGGACCCGTGCTACTGGCAACTGGGCCGAATTCAACATCAGACGAGCTGGTCTCGAGTTGGAAAGTGCAACAATTGGTCACATTTGAGAAAACATTTCCAGCTCTAATTTATTTTCTTCGAAAGCGAACTGTGCCAGGAACGACAACGACAACGACATGAAAGATAAGCGAATAAGATGGCCAGAGCAGGGCGACATGGTTGACATTCGTAATTAAATTTGAAGAGTGAAGTTCGCCTGGGACCTGCTGATGTGATTATCGCCTCACACCGAGCCCAACCCCATCCGTGTCTGCAGCCATTGCTTTCCTTTCCGGGATGACATGTATGACGTAAGGGACCGCGTGCGGTTCGAGGCCGACTCTTGAGTGACATTCGCCGCCGTCTTCCTTACCATGTTTCTCTTCTTCGTCCGGCTTCTGCAACTCTCGCCAAAAGCAAGCTATCGTTTGCAATAACAAATTACACCGATAACGATAAAACGTTGCCCATAATGAGACACTCGAAGAATGTAGTGGATGTGTTGTGCCTCACTTGTGAAAAGCCGTTCTCCTGGAGCTGGAGCATTTCCCGTGAATGTGCATTTGAAACGCGAAGGGCAAATGGTTCCTTCCGATGGCGAATGTTTTGAATAATGAAGCAAGTCAAATCTAATCATGTTAACGGTTTCCAGTGAACTGCCACTATACCGAGCATGTCGGCGTCTTATCATCGTGCAATGAGCATCTTCGCGCGCCCGTAATCAATTTTAAATTAGACACGTTTTCATAAAAGCCAGCCGCCAGCGTGATATCCGCGCGAGCAAAATAAGAAAATCCCGCTACAAACGGCCGTGTCAGCCGTGGTGCTCTCACGCCTGTCTACGGGCTCCACTGTGGAAGAGCCACCATCTTAGCATATGTCGAGCGGGTGGAAGCGTACTGTCACTGACTCGATAATTACCCTTCGAGCGCCCAACTTCTGCTCGTTTGGCTCAAGACACACATAGTTCCCGGGGCCAGGGCATCCACGTGCTCGTCCAAGACTCGTCCTACGGAGCTGAGGAGCTGGAGAAAGCGAAGCAGCGGAGGCTTACATGCTCGGGAACCGATGTTTTTGCTCATGTACCAGGGCATGTGTAATCTTCTTTTAAGTACCAGATTTAACGCAATTTAGTACACCTGCCGACAACAGAGGGCTTCGGGATGGTTTTTCAGGACGGGACAGCTTCTCCTTGAACGAGTAGAAGTGGCTGGTAGCTGAGTTCAATGTTGCCATGGTGGTATCACACGATTGTTTTAAGGCGAAGGATTCAGCGTTCGATTTGTGACTTGTTTGCGGAAGGTGCGCATCGCTACGGGAGGTGAAGCATTACACACTTTAAGAACAGATAAGCTCAGTTTGAATATTGTAACTGTCATTTTGTCACGTCGTTCTCCGGTAAATGCAAATTGCGAAAAAGTACACACACCGGGACGTCCCCCGTTTGGCAGATTGGGAGCTTATGTGGAAATTAATGTTTTAGCAGGCACTAGGAACAATCGGTGGCAAAATCAAACGCCAGTAACATCAGCAGCGACACTCGAACACACAGAAGTATGCGATCAACTTGCGAACACAGGTTGAAACTTAATTTAGAAACAGTAATGAGCGCATAAAAAATGATAAAATCTTCCACGCTTCAGGCTGCTTCTGTCGCTACGGGATATGGACCGTTAAGCGTTACGAGCATCATGGCACGGCTCGCCCGAAGCTATCATGTGTTGGACGTCTTCGTGGTATGCTAGCACGTATCCATATACGGCCTGGTATGGTGGTCGTCGGGTTTTGAAACACTTCCACAGCAGAAATTGTTTTATTGGCCACAAATTTAGTTATCTCTTGGCTGCAACTTCTACGAACTCTAGTCTTCCTGTTTCGTGGGTAGGATTTTAATTGCGGCAGCTTGCGGTATTAGTTCTTCTACGATCCTACCAAGGGTTTCTTCCCGTAATGGAGGACTCTCTTGAGAAATGTGTCGAATTTCCAACATCGCGTATTTATGCATATGAGTTCGAACTCTGTTGTTTAGTTGTGGTCCGTGATAATGAGCGTGTCAGTTAAGTGAGAACCTGGAACACTCATGGTTATAGAGTGGCAGTAAAACGTTCGTGCCCGGATACGATTCAAGCACTTCGAACGCAGAGTTTCAGATTCAGATGGCACGTCATTATTATTAATTTAATTAACACGCCCAAATAACAAATGGCATTCGATGATAACGACGTCGGCTGTCCTACGGCACATCTTCCTTCCGGGTCTTCCAAGGATTTCTTCAGTTGCCCAAAAGTTGACCAATTTTTTAACGAGTTATTTATTCTCTGTGTGAAGATTTACGGTCCTGTGCGTATGATAAGAACAACAATCAACACCTTCTTCGGCGCTCCGCCAGTCTGCTAGGACTGTTTACGGCATTCAGTGGTGGCCCTCAATGTTGCTTTCTTCCCGTCGTATCTCAACGAGCCGTACGCTTTTGGGACGCTGACTTTCCGGTCGTGGCAATCCGATAATGGGCTGTTGATAATAGAATAAATGAACTGCGAAGGAAGTTTCGAGCGGGCAGTTTCTTTTTGATTGGACCGGGAGCTCTAAATTCCAGTGAAAGCTCTCCTTCACCTCTACAGTTTCCTACAGACGGACACAGTGGTGGACATAGACCACACCATGACAGCGTTCTTTCAGTTGGGAGAGCTGTTTTTTTTTTGTTTTGTTCGCTCGCAAATAGGGTGTTGTTGATTGTTTTGAACCCACCACTAGCCAGAATGCTTCGCGTCCTATGTGCACAGCGAAGGGAAGAGTTTTAATCCATAGCCAGTGCCATTCGCTAGCCACTAACCGAGCGTTTTGCGGGGGTACACTAGCTCTGGAGAGTGGCTCGACCAGGATTACGCCCAGTGGCCAGTTTTGGGAAAAGCGCAATTCGCTCGTAAAACGTTAAGTCCCAATGGATAATTCGTTTCTCGAATTCGTTTCGTTCGTTTCGCACCCAACAGTGCAGGAACTTTGTGGCCAACCGGGGAGTCAACCGTGGCCGTGGTGTACGGGAGCAATCGGGAAACTTTTCAATCGTAACGAATCGCCTTTTCGCATCGTGTTGCCATCGACGCCTTTTTTCAATTAAACGATCTCGTCAGTCCAATCGATTTTAACGCTCGCTGGAGCACACGCAGGAGGGCAGCGAGCACCAGAATGGCTAAACTTTTGCACCACCGAACCAAATGCGAATTCATCCAACTACTTTTGTCCAACCTTCGCCGCCATTGCCGCCCGTTGTCAGACCGGGTTGCAGTAAGGGCTTTGTGGTCGAGCAGTTTCGGAGTCAGCGTAATTCGTTCTGCATTAACATCCGATAAATTTAATCCTCTTTCAAACTTTACCGCACCAACTATGCCAAGTGCTTCGGTGAATTCGCTTAGTTTGCGTTTTTTTAGTCGTTGTTCGGGTCGTAAAAGACGGTATTTTGTTTTAGTGCAACGCTCCTGGTGGCAGTAAGGTCTCATCAATTCCAACCAATCTAGTGACTAGCTTTTCACTTCATTCCATATACTCTCGCGGTCTCCGGCGAGATGCAAAAACTTTCACATTTTCCCGACGAAAGTGGAGACGAATGGGAAAGTTTTCTGTAGCAGCGTAACGGATTACAAGTAGTTACACTACTATTTACCACTGCATCATAATCGGGACCTTGCGCCACGTCAGGAAATATGTTAATCCATCCGTCAGCGCTTAGAAGAATCCATTTGGAGTTGACAGAACGCAAAACAACAAAAAAAGGGAGAGTCCCCAGGAACGAATTTTCCGAACACGACTTCTGCCGATGCTCTGCTGTACGGCACAAGACGGTACACCTTGTATCAATATTTTGATTCGTAATCAAATACCGACCGATGGATGAAGATAACAAACCTCTCGTCGGAAACTCACTTTCCGTAGCGTTGCGTGTGTTGTGCTTGTTGAACGAGGGCGAGGCTCAAAATGCGCGAAATATGCGGCAGAACGAGAACCGAGAAGGGGGCAGGATATCCGGATGGAACGGATAGCCGGGCGGCTGGTACCGGGACTGCCTGGAGCCACCTTTACACACAACGCGCCCACCACCACCAGCACCCGACTCTGTTTTCTCATCAAATCATCGTTTTTATTGTGGCCCCGCCTCGTAATCAAACCTCGACATAAATTTCCCTTCGAATCCTTCCTTCCTTTCCCCTACCCCTACATCCCTCCTGAAGCATCCGGATCCGGCTGAACAGATCCGTCCCGGGGTGCTGCTTCGTACTTCGCCGATGATGTAGCGCGCGCACTCGACGTTCGAGAATTCCCTCGGGTGATTGATTTCAATCAATTTCACCGCTCGTTACCGACTGTTTCGAGTTTCGAGGCTCGGGTTCTTTTTTTAGAACGACAAGGCTCGGTTCGTCCGATGGTCCTTCTGGCAGCAGGCAGCAGCGACTTCACCATGTCAGCGATTCGTTACGAAAAGTGCGTAAATTTGGAATGCCTTCTCCACGCGCAGCAGCCCACCCGTCCACAGGAGGGTCGGCCCTGTTCGTTTGGTGGTGAATGGTGCGGATTAGTATCCTTTCAGGATCCACTTAAGACTCCATTCTCGGCCTTCCGAATAGTACCTTTCCTCTGCCAACGATTATCCGTGTTACGACGGATTTTTGGCCCAACCTATCTGTGTCGAGCGAGCGAGCGAGCGAGTAACAGGGAACGACGTAACGGTCCTTAAGGCCAAACTCGTGCCCGGATTAGAGCGCCCAGCCCAGGGAACAAATGATGAAGAATTCGTTCCCAGCCCGTTGTTCCCGTTTGCTGGTCTTATCGGAACGTGTAAAATAAATTTCCATTTTCAATTATGTTTGCGTTTCGTTTTCCACCCCGAACCGCAGGGCCGTGTCGTGTGGAACGCATGTCCATTGCAGGCGGCCCCGATGTCGGCTGGTGTCGGGTTCAATCTGGAGCTCCCCTAACATGTGCGCAAAGCATCACGGTCGATCATCACCCATCGGGGCCTGGGATGAGCTGAATCCTTGGGATTCGTCTGTTTATCGGTCCGGTAAACACGGATATATCCACGTACCCACGCCTCGCACGAAAGGTGAGGCTACGGTCGGTAAAAAACCGAACGACGCAAACGAAGCAGTGTCGATGGTTCGCACGCAAGAAAAAGGCAAGACAAGGGTTTTCCATCTCGACGATTCGGTCACGGAGCTCGGAATGTTGATTACTTGAGCAAATTCACAAAACCGGCGGGAAGCGGAGAGTTCGCTAGGCTGTAGGGTGGATCCCTTGTGTTCCCCCTTTTTTTCAACTCATTCCAGCCGTGCTAGAGTTCGGTTTAATCCCATCCGAGCGAAGGAAACACCCCGGCACAATGCAAGAAGCGAAATTGTCCCGGTGGAGAACATCGGTGTCTATAACCCTATTCTTTCGACAAGATTTCTCTCGAAAAACTTTGCAGCTGGAGGTGGGTTGTTTGCCATTGTTTACTCAGTAAATGATTACCAAACAGTAATCTGTCCACTAAAACAACATGACGTTTTCGGCGAGCCAGGGACCAGAGGGCCTTGCCGTTGCCTTGTCTGTCTGCCCGTTTGGCTGATTAAATTAAGCTTGGGATAGCCAATTACAGGCCATCTTGCAGGCAGCGTGGCGAAAGGACACCCGGTGGTGGTGGCTAGTGCCGGTGAAAAAGTGGCCACATTATCGTGGTTTCCAAGAAAAACAACCGATACGCCGATGCTAATTAATTCCCAGGGTTTTCCCCGACTTTTTCGGGAAGTTGAGGTAAACTTTTGCCGGCCATCGCCGACATCAGCTAATTGACCGTTTACTGCCCGACTCACTTCTCGTGACAACGTTCGGGGACGTTCCGGAGCTGTTGGATTGTTGTTGTTTTGCCGAGACAATGATGAGCGAAAGTTTGCCGCTCGGTCGAAAGCAAGTTGATCTTTCAAACGATCCTTTTAAACAAGCGTGTGAGCGTGAACGGTTTGTTCCGAAGCAGGTTGGGGGCTTTTTTTTGTTTCGAAAGCTAAATTCCCCCCGGTGGTAGCTTTTGTACGGTCGGAACCATTAACATCATCAAAGACGTCATTATTTTTGTTTTTTCGGATTTGCCAAGGGCCTATTAAAGAGCCGAGTGGAGATTCGCATTTAAATACGCAAGCACAAATGGATCCTAAGCTCGGCAGGCAGGCAGCCGGGGCGTGGGCTAGCGTTTGGGGTTATATGCTCGTTTAGCAAGCATTAACATAATCTCACAAGAGGATTCGTATCGCAGGGAACGTCAGAAAGAAAAAAAACTAAAAAGGAAACGAATACGCCCACCTATCCAGCCCGTGTGGGTGATAGCGGACAAAGAATTCGTAGAATTAGGAAGCATCATCAAGGAAGTAGTCACTTAAGTGACTCAAAAAACATGAACTGCCTCTTACGAAACGGGTTCAAACACGTCTAAATCGTACGTATTAGCTTCAGCTAAACGGCACACATCAGTTTGCAGGCTGGAGATGGTAGGATTTGAACTGGCTTTAACCTTACACATGGCCATTAGCGTGACACCATGCAAACGCACATCCAAATCCAAATGAACAAACGATTGGGACACGCATCGATTCGAACCGAAATCAATTGACCGTTTACTGCCCGACTCACTTCTCGTGACAACGTTCGGGGACGTTCCGGAGCTGTTGGATTGTTGTTGTTTTGCCGAGACAATGATGAGCGAAAGTTTGCCGCTCGGTCGAAAGCAAGTTGATCTTTCAAACGATCCTTTTAAACAAGCGTGTGAGCGTGAACGGTTTGTTCCGAAGCAGGTTGGGGGCTTTTTTTTGTTTCGAAAGCTAAATTCCCCCCGGTGGTAGCTTTTGTACGGTCGGAACCATTAACATCATCAAAGACGTCATTATTTTTGTTTTTTCGGATTTGCCAAGGGCCTATTAAAGAGCCGAGTGGAGATTCGCATTTAAATACGCAAGCACAAATGGATCCTAAG
>KZ062876.1:0-81891 GCA_002091835.1 Anopheles maculatus
TGCGAATGTGTGTCAGTGTTTGTGCGTAGTGAAATGAAGTGAAAACCCGTACTTTGTGTGATGCGGAAAAACGTTGAAAAAATCAATCAGACTGAAGATTATCGATTTCGAAGTGTGAACCCTTCGAAAACCAGCCTTAACTCAGTCCACCCTTGCCCTTGTTGGCCACCGCCTAATGTCCCAAATTTTCTGGTACATTCCGGACTCTGGACCGATTTTCATGATTTTCACACTTTCTTCAGGATGTCTTCTTCGTTTTTTTTTCTCTTTGCTTCGTAATACTGCCCCACTCTTTTTCGCGTCATTCTGTCTTCTTCCGGGGGAGACAAAAAAAAAGTTGAGAGCAAGGGAAAAATGAGAGAGCGTGAGAGTGAGAATAGAAAAAGAAAATAGCAGACAGCCTATTTGAATCCCTCTCTCTTTCTCTCGCTTCTTGCCTACTGCTCTCACACTGCTCATCTGCTGGTCATCATCATCTGTTGGCAAGATTTCACTTTCGTACGGTGACAGAGATCCTTTTTTTTGTCCTGATTAGGACGACTTTTCCAGCAGTGACTTGCGGCAGCGACTGTGGTGCTGATTTGTGGCCTTTGGCATTACTGCAACACACGTACACATAGACACATGCACATACATACTCAAGAGCAGTAAAGAGCGAGCACGTCCCGTAAAAATGGCCCCAAGGGGTCGCCGAGCGGTGGTGTAATTAATTTAATGTACCGTTTGCTTTACTTTTCCACAGTTTCTGCGCCTTTGCGTGAGTGCGTGATCCTGTCGGGCTGTTTTTGTTGTTGTTGTTGTTGTAATCTGGCCCATCTTACCAGTGTGGTGTAATCGTGTGTACCTTTCAGTGATCTAGTGAGCGTGTGTGTGTGTGTATTCGTGTGTAGGTGTAAGCATATTGGTGTGTCGCGGGTTTTCCCCCGTCATTTCCCGTCAGGTCTCTCACACGGCGATCCTAAGGCCAGCTGTTCTGGAACGGCTACGAGACGAGGTCGTGTGCAAAGGGAAAATGTGTGGCCCACTGAATCGTACCCCGGTGTACACCCAGCTCGGTGTCTGATTGACGATTTTGGAGCAAGCCGCACGACCGACCGACCGACCGACCGACCCAATCGAACCGAACCGACAGTCACCCGAGTGCCGCAGCAAAAATCGATACGGATCCGAAGACTGTGAACCGTGTCCAATCGCCGACCAGCCAGGAAACGCGGTACCAGTACAAAGGTGAATTGAACGTGGAGAAGAACATACGAGCAAAGCAAATTAGACGACAACGACGGCGGAAAGGCCTAATAGTAAGGTGAAACGGAAGTGAAGGAAGAGTCTGTGCTCTCTCTCGCTCTCTTTCTCTTCACCTTCTTCCTTCCTACCAACGTTCAGTGGCCGGTGGAAAGGAGGTTCATTTCCCGGCTTTTCCACGTTCCGTTTGTTTACCGCTATCCGCTACGTGCTAGCCACCGTTCGGTTACCCGTCAGGGCACCAACGTACAGTAAGTATGGCTTTGCCGACGGACCTTTGCGTTCGTCCAGTGGATGAAGTTACCATGTCTTGATATGCTACCTCGTTTTCTTTTCCAGTTTTTAATACTCCTTTAGTGTGTCTTCGGTCATCCAGCAAACACCCGGCTTCATGATCGGCTCATTTTGGAACCTTTGTAGAGCGTGCCCATCAATGCCTGTAGATAAGGTAGGTGCAATGCTTTTATGCTGGTACTGAATGAGCAGGATATTAAGTCTTATCTATAAGGGGCGTGTTCCAGGGCGTTAGGAAGGAAGGAATGGTGTGGGTTCAAGATAGTTTACGTGTACTGGTCAAGATTGTAAGGGTAGTCGGCTATTCAGGAACCGAAGTCGTTTCAGATTTTCTTTCTTTGAGTTGAGATTCTTTTTTGAGTTATTTTGGTCAGTTTATTGATTTATCTACATATATGTAATGTAGGAAGTACTTAAGCATATCTTAAATCCATAAAGAAAATTAGGTTACATTTTCCCTAAATGATGGAAATCGGTTATGGATACACCTTTTGAGGTTAGGCACCATTATGACGACTTTATTTAATATCCTGAATCAAATAGTGTCTAAGCCAGATTTTTTTTGTGTATTATTTTAACTTTTTCGACTAAAAGGCTGCTAGTTCTCTTTACAAAAAGACGGGTAAAACTAGCCATCACCAAAAGCATTTCATTGTATTCGAGCAGATGTCATTGATATAGTTTTTTTGGTTATGTCTTGAGCTTCATTGGCAAAAAGCTTATGACATCAAGCTCATGTGTGACGCTCTTGAACTGTAAGTAAAAGAGTTAATTAAATAATAACTCCCAAGCAGTTTATATTGTCTCGATGTTCATTTAACATTAGTATATAGCCTTGGTACTAACTATATAGTGAACTAACTGTCAAAATTGAATATCAACTGTCAAACAGTCCACGATGAGTGACAGCAAGTGGTGTTTTCAGATTTTCAAGCTTAAGTCATCCAAAAACCCAAGTATTTAGGGAACTTGAAGTATTTGATAAAGTATCAAACATTTTATGGACCGTTGCTTGTTGATTTTCTATAACCCAAAACATATTAGAACCCTCTTTTCTTATTGCTTGACACTAAAACATCGACAGGACTTAGTCTTCCATTTCTGGTCTCCAGAACAATACAATCCTGCGTACTGGTGAACGGTTCAGATGAGTGTCAATACCCAGTACTGCTGTTAGTGTTAGTGTTAGGAAGTGTTAGTGTTAGGAAACAGCCTCCAACACATCTTTGTTCAGTACCCAAGAGTTTCGAATTTTATCTCTCAAGTTGGTACAGAAATAAGTAATAATAACGACAAAACGCGTCTAGCATAATTGTCTTACAACAAATATTTCCATTATTATTACCACTGTTATCAGCCCACGTCTAGTAACGCGAAACAGATTGGGCTAATTGTAAAACTTCGCCCCATTTCGAGACACTCTTCTGTTCAAAATCATGCACTTGGTGCAATTGCGATAAGTTCTCCCATCTCGGCGGTTTCCATTAGACACCCGAGACTTCATTAGTCTCGCCGTGCCGCGAAACTTTAAAGTTTTTCGATAAGCTCTAGAGACTATAAATAACTATAAGCTATCCAGTAGTGTATCCACCGGCCGGATAGACGCAGTGAACCGTCCATCAATCAATGTCTAGGATGGTTTCCTTATGTCATCGATCAGTTTCTCCGTTTCCCGTTCGGTGTGGTGATAGAGAAGCAGTCTTTGTCTCTTGCTGAGCTCCTGAGTCATCCCTGAATCCTGACGGTATGAGGGAGTTTCCCATCGCAACGGGGGAAATTTTGTGTCTCGGCAGTCTAGGTTCGGTCGGTTGGTCTAGAAAGTTTTACGGCCGTTCTGTTTCATACAACAAATATTGATCGTGTACTGCTTCCCACTAAAACTTATTACTTGGAAAGGTGAGCTGAATGGTGAGATAGAGCGAGAGATCTCCAGGAAAAAGGTTAACTAGAAGTAAATCGTTATACATGGTGTACTTACACGAAAAAGTATATCCCGGTATATCGGTAGCGATGCGATGTTGATTGAAGATGATGGGAACGATGATTATTCATGCACACGGTGGATTCCTGCACAGCTAGCCTAAGGATGCTACCGTTCGCACTGTCCGGGCGTGTCCTTGCGGTGACTTTTACGAACATGAGACTGTGCGAATTGGAGCCGTTGAATAGGTGTGGGCGAATGGTGCTTCAAAGGTACCGGTTTCTGAACACATACTTCACGGCACATGTTGAATTTCGTCTGGTGGTACGAAAAAAAAGGGCACCTTCTCATGTGTTTGTGTCCAAACATTTCCCCCGATGACGTAAGCGCTAGACGAGGGACTGTGGGCGTGGAGAACTTGTCGCGGAAGAGTGCCTTTATTCCATTTCGTATCCTTTTTCCCGTGCTGTTCGATCGATTCGGCGACCAGGCTGCCAGGAGAACTCGCAGTTTCTGTTTCAATCCCGACCGCTCAATAAAGCAATTACGCTCACACAAACATCTGTTAAGGAGGAAACATAAATTCCAACGATATCCTTCCTGATGGTATAGTGTGCAAGTGGTGACGGTAATGGCGACCAAATTCATCGCTTGCTCCGCTAGATGGTGGTGAGCAGCGTGGAAAGTGAATAGAGCTCACGTACAGAGGGCCCCAATTGTCGGTGAAAGCTACGATCATACAGTCATGAAAAAGAGAGCGAAAAAAAAGATTTAAACGAAGAAACACACCCTCTCACCGGTCTCCAGTGTATGAAATAGTTGCATGCTTTCAAAAGTCATCCAACCACCCGAAGCGTTTTTCAGCTGCAGAGCAATGGTTCGCTCGTTTCGATCGGCGTACGCGCGGTTTTTGCACTGAAACCCGGGTGCCGGTTTTCGTTTGCCGACGAAAATATCCGCATTGAGCACGGAAAATGCATGCCGACTATCGTGTCGTGCCCGGTGTTTTATGACGGTGATGTTTGCTGACGGGAAGTGCGGCTTGCAGGCTGGCACATGGGCCTGGCAAAGGGTGAGTCACGAAGGCTCATATGGTACAGTCGCCGGCTTTCTTACAGGTGCAATACGCAGGGCGAACTCAGAAATGAGGCTAACGGTCTGTTAGCATGATGGTATGTTGGCGTGGAAAATATTGGGTTACGAAACGCGTTCGACGCCGCGCTTGGCACATTCTTCTGCTGACGCCAGTGTGTGTGAGCAAGTGCTCTTGCTGGAGTCAATTTTGAGTGTAAAAGGATAGAAGTTGAAGTTGGAATGATAGGCACTGTATTATGTGTTTGGTTAATTATGTTTGCAATTTCAATTGTATTTATAGCTACCGCTACACATAGAGTGGCTGTCCTTTTGCTGATAAACGGATTTTGTAATAGAGTGAACGGACATGTTGGAATATTTATAATGTTTTTGCTCTAAATGAAGTGTGCGCTGGAGCTATTACAGCTGGTTAGGCTATTACAGAAATATTTGTTAGATTGATTACTACGTTTTTTTAGTTTTAGACGGTTTCACAGAAATCGCAGTCATCATCTGGTACTAGCCATAAAACATATCCACATACTATGAACCAGCAGCCTTCGTTTGCAGTTAAAGTGTGTGTGAAAATTCTCCATCAAGGAATCTGGTAAAATTTGCAAATAATAACCATAGACTAATGATTGTTATGACTTCATCTAGTTTAAATGTCGTTTGTAAGATTTCAGAAGGCAGAAATCCCCTAATAAGTCATATCCAATTCCAATAGTAGATTTCGAAAAGTCGGATTCCACGACGCTTTGGATCTCTATGGATTTGGATGGAGTGGATTTCGATTCTGATAGGCCAAGACACTACTTGAAAGGATCGTTCACTTATCGTACTTCGTATTTTGTAATGCCATCGTATTTTGCCGATTGATTCTTTTGTAAATTTCATGCTTCAAGGACTCGCAAAAGAATTTTGTCTATGCCAAGTTCGGGTTTGCGAAAGATTCCATTTACAAGTTGAAGCTGCATTCGTCGCGGTTGTAAATCGTGGACTACAAGCTTCAAAGTTCTTTTCTTTTCATGGAATTTGATGATCATAAGCTTGCTGTCAAATATGGTCTTAAAAGCAATAAAAAAAAGATAGTTAGTAGTAGTTTTCTCGCCAACTTCTTGGCATGATGATTAAGATCTAGACCAAAGATGAGAAACCTCCTTTAATTAGTTTTCAATTAATATTCTTTAAGACTTAACGTGTTATGAGGTCATGTTCATCGTATAAACGATTCTTACATTTATTCCAACCATGTAGATTTGTAGTCCGATGGCCAAGGCGTTAGATACATAAGTTTTTACATGGTAGGTCCTGCATCGCTACCACAGAACCACCAAATCGTGAAAATGCTAACTTCTTCTGTCTATTGGTTGGTATTTTAAATTTCCTATTTTACCAAATTACCGTGGTATTTCCAATTGGTGTAATGCATTACAGTGTTTCTCACTTGATAATGCAAAGTTACCTAAGTGAGAAACACTGTATCAGTAGGTTTCTGTTTGTCAACTAACTCGAACGATGTACTATAGTCAATAATATGTTGGTTGGTAGTCAGCAACGTTGGTAGCGTCATGTTAACAGTATACTCGATCGTCGGTAGAGTACAATTATGGGATAGCTGACTGGATTGCTACGTCGGCGTGTATGCAGTTTATTTCCAGTCTTATTTTTTCTCTCATGTTTGTCATTGCTGAGGAAAGTTAAGATAGGGTTCTACCTACAACATATCCAAAGTCGGAGATATATTTTTCATATCTCTCGTAATTAATCGTTCAGAGAATTTTCTAATGCTCACACAACAACGGTTTATGCTGGAAGTTTCGTTTTCAGTAAAGCCAATCCTTGTCCAAGATTTTCTTCACAATATGGAATGATGCTCTAATCGTTGGACTTAAAGTGTGGAACAGTAAGGTTCGAGGTTGTCGGATCCTTATGTATCTTTCTCGTTTTTTCTCGGAACCAAAGCAGAATTCTTTGACTGATTTCAGCCTGCTTATGTTATACTGTGAGCATAGGTGAGCTCATACAACTAGGCCAAATGCTAAATTTGGCCTTAAAATAGCTCACTATAAAAATATTAGACTGCAAGGGTCCCTGAAGGTCTTGCCTCGAAACGAAAAATCGAAATAGTCGGAACGCTTTGCCATTTGTCAACTTGTGATGCTCTTGATGAGTCAACCTACAGTTTAATAGTACATCTCAATTACCATTGACATTTGTTTCTGGAATTGGGTTGCCAGCTAATTTAATTTTACGTTATTCTAAAACATTTTTGTACATTAACGCACATAAAGTTAGATATACGGCCAGGCCGTAATTACGAAATAAAAAAAAAAAAAAAAAAAAAAAACCCCAAAAAAGTTAAAAAAAACCAAGAAACTATTTTCAGTTTAATATTGACAATATTATTGATGAAAATGGCAAACAGCATAGGTCCACAAATACTGCCTTGTTGTATGCCTGATAAGTTTGTGAAATGCGTAGTGAAAAGATGTGTTTTTTTACCATAATGTTCCTGTTTGTTAGGTAGCTGGAGAGTCACCGTACTTAAAAATGGTTGGCGACGTATCTTCGTAGTTACGCAGTTTTTTAAAGCCTCTTTGAAGAACACCAGGATAACAGGAACTAAGCAGGGATAGAGGCTTGGATTCGATGCTGCTATTGGTTAAAAACTCATGCTGATTAATAGAGATGTTGTGTTTAAAACAGCTTGTTTGGTGTCGAGAGATGAGAATATGAAAGATTTACTGCCAGGATATGAAGCATGAGGATTCCTCGGTAATTCGAGATATTAGTGGCATAATATTTAGTTTGTGCATTAAAAACCTGATTCGAAAGAGAATAGATCGTTTAGAGGGTCGATAGAAGTCTGACCCGTCGCATGATAATTCGTAAAGATCAGTCTATAATCAGGACTTTTTTTCTTAGGAGCTTGAGCTCTCATATATAACTGATGAAAATGTGCTGAACTTGCATGGCTATATTCGTATCGTTGGCTATATACCAATCGTTCAAGCATCCTTACAACTTCAGCAATTCCCACGATCGCAAAGATTTCCAACAGGAAAATAAAAGTTTTCCAATTACGCGTTAGAGGGCCTAAAAGATTGTATCAGAAATCCCTATTTATGTTTATTGTTATGGCGTAATTAGCGGGCATCCTTCTATATTTATAACGCCCGTTACGTTTTAGAGGAACTAAGTAAACAACGCTGAAAACTTCTCTCTTTTTTTTATTTTCCTCACAGCTCCATTCGGAATATAGAAGTACGTATCGATGGCACGAATACACCGGAGGTCCCGATGTCGTAAGAAAACCACCTGTGCCAAATCAATTCGGTAACTATGGTTCGCTAACTACATTTATTAGCACCCACTCACACACCATCATTAGCGTACACAACCATACATAAACACACATATGTTTCTTCACGTTTCTTCGTTGATGTTTTTGTCTCAATTTTTAACTTCCTTTTTCTAAAGCAAACGAAAACAAAAAACTAAACCGTCACGAAAATAGATGATTTCATTTTCTTGCAGCTTTTCATTCGAACAACAATTGAAGTAGCTGATTAGAAAGCATAATAGAACCGAATGAACATAACCACGCTTTCGTTCCATACGGACACACATACACACACAAACAAATACAATTCAGCGGCAAAACATGAAGGGAAAAAGCACATGAAACAATTTTTGAACAAAACTTTTCTCTTTATCGCGACCACTCTATCTAACGTTTCTTTGCCTAGTGTGAGTTTTGTTTCCTATAACAAACAAACACACAGACAGAGCAAAACGGAAGGAAGAAACAAATGATTCAATGGAATAAGACACTATTGGAACGTGTATCAAAAGCCAACACACGAGTCTACTTGCTCACGAGCAGATTCATACACACACACACACTCGTCTCTAATGTCGGTTGCGCACGTACAAGCAACCGAGGTAGACCTCGGGTTCGGGTAAAAGTTTAATGGGAAAGTTTCAGCGAAAAGATAATTTTATGCGTAACCGCAAAGCGCCGGTTCGTCATCGTTGTTGATAATGGATGCTCCAGAGAATATTCGTCGTCAGCAAAATGGTCTGTGTAAACTGCTTCTATTTTTTGTTAGTTTGGCGCAAAGAAGCGAATAGACCAAAATTCGTGCGCTTGAGTGCTTAACAATGTATTGTAAAAAAAAAGGTTGTTTGAGACTGATTTTGGTAAAAGTGGTTGCAAACCTGGTTGGAGAGTCAGTTTTTTAGTCCGATTTTTTGTTGTTATTGAGCAATGTGCAGATATGGAACATTTTAATTATCAAATTTGAACCAAACTCGCGGCTTTTACGTACCCAACTCTCTAGGGATGTAGCTGATGTCCACGGCAATGAACAAGTAAATCAGTCCGAACCGTTTCATCGTAGAATTTCCTCTTTTTTGTGTTGTGCCTCATAAAATCGATCCGTGTCCGACGGTTGACATTTCCACTGCCATGCTTAACTGTGTGAATCGTTGTGTACCGGTGGTTTTAGTTTTTGGTTGTCGGACGGAATGTCCGGAAGCGGTCATTTCTACATGCGCGTTGCATGTTTCGGTTCGGATTGTTTTCCACGCCCTGGTGGGCTTTCCACTAGTTCCAGTAGTAGTAGTTGTAGTGGTGATGGCGATCTGTGTTTGTTGTGATTCAAATTTCGAATGTTTCTCACTGATTGTTTCCTGGTTCACATTGTCCTTGGACGACATGTTTTGCCACAGCAAGTCTACGAGAATGTGTGGAAAGAATGGTTAAAATTGTTTTCCAATTGCAACACATGCTAAGGTTGGTTCTTGATGACGTTTTTTGTGCGTTACGGTTTGTTGATTTATTCCACATTTCTTTCTACTGTTTGTCAACCGTCCAAACAAAGAAAGCATGACATAATGTTTTATGGTTCACACAAAAAAGGGGTAAATTACCCACGATCTTCATCGGTGTAAACAACCACAACAAAACACACATTTGAAGCAGAGTTAATAGCCAGTAAAGCACGACACTTTTCAATTTGTTTGAAGGATAATAACCTCCACCAAGGTCACCTTCACAATTCAACAACTTCACAACAAAACCACAACGAGCTTTTCGGAGCTTTTGATGGCATTTTGTAAGTATGCGTGTGTGTGTGTTGTCTGCTTGTGTATTGCAGTGATAATGTGTAGGTGTGTTTGTGGAAGGCTTTAAATAATTGAGTAATAACAAATCGCGAACGGTGCTTCCAAATCGAAACTCACCATAAAGTTGTAATCCCTTCCACAAGTAGAACAAACGCTTCTAACGACTTTGAAACGGTGTCTGGAAGTATCTAAACCAGCGTTCCAGGGGTTTTTTTTTAGGGGCGGTCGTACGGCTCATTATCCTGATTAGGTGCCATAATCCGGTGTCGCGCGATGCGAATCGTCCCACGGGTGGATTGGTGCGATTTACGTCCGTTCATTAGAGTTCAACAGTGTACATACATTTGAGCTACAGTGATTTTTTATCCGAAGCCACGAAAACGAAGTGTCTCATCCCGCAGCGCTCATCTCTCTTACCACCTGTTGTGTATCCTTTCTTTCAAGCAGCCAGCTCGAAGGCGGATCACTTTTTCTCGAAATCAACGGAGGATGAAAAGTTTATCGAAGGTGATTCCGCTTCCGCCTGTCACGGTTTAATCTGTCAAGGATCGGTATCTCCCGTAGTCCTGGCCACACGCATACACGCAAACACATAAACAGATACATAAATTATCATAAACACATACAGTGACGGACAAAACGATAAGATTATATAATTTTGTAAAGATGTAAAATGGAAGTTATGATGAGTGAATTGATGAGTCTATACAGTGAATCGGAAACAAAATTTTGGACACCTTAAAATCGAAAGAATGGTTAACATTGAGAAGCGTTTTCTTAACCTTAACCATTTTTTACATAGCTTTTTATGTGTTACTCTGCCGGCATCACCATCATAAAAGAATATTTATCATTAATTGGACAATAAAGAAATATCAGAGCACAAAGCCAATGAAAAACTGGTCTAGGAAACGGGTTAAGAGCTTTACCATAGAGCTTTGCTAGTGATACTGTAGTTTACAAACAGTGGTACGGTGCTGACAGAAGCGTTTAATCGAGTCGGATAATCCGGCAGCCTCTATTGTCCGGGCCGAACTGTTGAACTAACACACGATGCAATGTAATCAAGACGATAAGATCGCATCAGTAACGAATTACAAATCAAATAAGGAGCATACATTTAATTCGACATATAGGTAGATAAAAGAAAACGAATTGCAGTTATCCGGATTATACGTTAAAAATGCGTAGAAAGTATGTAAAAACATTTAAAATCTGCATTAGAAGCACAGAAAAACTTAACAATATATCTAGATATTTTAGTTAAGGATAACATTCCAAAAAATTAGTAAAGATACAACTGCTGGTTTTTTGTTCCGGGTTTCCGCACTCTTTTGTCCTTTTCGACCTTAGTGCTAGTGATTAAGTCAGTATTTATTTAAAAATTATATAAAGAGATGACGGAAAGAAATCACTAGTGTTTCGACCTGGGTTAAAAAAATCGACCATTAATGATATGAAAATATTTAATTTTAAAGTGTTTAAAATTCATTTAATTTTTATTTTAAAGTCCGTTTGTCACTGTACTTTGTAAAACTAAATTAAATATCTTGAGAAATCTCAAGTAAATGAATCTAAAATCCAGCAGACAAACGAATAAGACCATTTATCAAGTTTATGACTAAATTTTATCAATTTATCATTATTTTGG
Organism: Anopheles maculatus; assembly: GCA_002091835.1. Classification (NCBI taxonomy): domain Eukaryota; kingdom Metazoa; phylum Arthropoda; class Insecta; order Diptera; family Culicidae; genus Anopheles; species Anopheles maculatus. The sequence continues at coordinate 11,316 of KZ062876.1, forward strand.
AAGTCTTATGTTGACGACTTTCAACGTTAATATGGGATTGATAAGTTATAACAAAAGTTTTTCTTTTGCAAATCGCTGAATTGTAAGACATTTTACAGGTTTTTTAATGCTATAGTGCAATAATTCGTATGTTACACCTATTAGGAGTATCAAAAAGACTAACATCAATTATTGATCTTAGGGGAAACATTATTGTTTTGTCTGTCACTGTACACACACTCACACACTGGTCAAACAGTTCGACCGGGTGGTTCGACGCTCGTACCCTACGTGCCAGTGTTGCTGGCTGATGAAATTGCCTCGTTATCGTAGTTTTTTTTTGCATATCGTCTAGCCGTAGCTTATTCGCCGTAGCTTGTGCTGTTTTGTACTCAAAAATCTGGCCCCGCTTTAAATTATCACACACAGCCCGATCACGCCAAAACTCGCTACGCTCATCTTCAAATCCGCTTCACATGTGCTTTTTTTCGGGGGAGATGCGAAAATGGGACCGAAAATGAATGGTTTTGCTGCAAAACTAGCTAAGTCAGGTAGCATTAGATTGTATAATTCTTCGGTGGTTTAATTGGCCACCGGCCAATCCGAAAGCTTTTCAACGAGGTGCGAATGCAAACATTTCATAATTATCTTCAGGCTGCACTAATACCCACACGGGGCAGTAGGATCAAGGAACGAAAAAAAAAAAACACAATATCTGGAGCACCCTGAGTACGCGGTGCCATAATGGCAAAAAATGCTTCTCGAGCAATTCGATCGGGATGTGATTTCGTTTTTTTTAACTGTCCACTGACCTCGATTCTAAGCAAATGGTCTCGTTCGTTTGCCATAAAACTAAACCCCGCCAGCTTGCAAAACAGTGTTTTATCACTGACGGGTGGAGTTGCATCAATTATGCGGTGGTTGTTTGCGATTAAAATTAATGGCCCGATCGATGAAAATTCTGCTTTCGCTTTCGTGTGAGTGTGTGTTTACCGGGCCCTTCCGTGTTTCACTTGGCACACACGGAAGCCACTCCAGAACAGAGTTAGGCAGGCAGCTTCGTGATGGTTGAAGCTGTACCAATGGGGTGGAAAAAATGCCCCGTCAATTGATCATAAAACATGCATGCGTAATTGTTTCGATTTTTCCATCCCTTTTTGTGTTTCTGGGTTCTGAGACCTAAAGGGCCGTTTGTAGCATTGAGCTTTCGATTCTGGGTTTGGTTGCGTTCAAGCTAAAAGCTCGTATCGGGTACCAGTTTTCTTTTTGCTTTTGCGTTGCTCATTCTGACGCAACATCTTCAAAACAGATGAAAAACAACAATAAAAGAACATATTTACCATTCTAAAAGCAAGTAGACTCATTTTGTGAAATAATTGAATGCTAACCTGTGGTACTTCTTGGCTCGTTTTTCAAGTTTCGATTCCCAACGTTTCCGACAACAAGATTCCCCGAAAGGAACACATTCGGTTTCGTCATATAGAGAGCATCATACCATTATCTACGCTACGAGAAAAGCAATTTTTTCCGCCACTTCACCGAACCGATTAGGTTCGATGCAGTTACAGGTTTACAGCCTTTTATGGTTTTGCTCTGACTGATACGAAACGGCGTGACCTTCAGGTCGGTTGGAAGGTCCTTTTGAGCTAGCACAGTACGTATGATGCGATAGCTTGCAAAACGACACGTCAAATTGCCTGTTCCTTGGTACGGAAGATGAGCCAACAACCGAAAGCCCGAAAGCGATTGATCGAATCAATCGATCGGCGAGACGGCGACTTTCTATTGAAAGGATTGTATTTGCATGTTTTCCAATATGAACCAGAATTTTTTTAGCATTTAATCAATAATATTTGTTTGGTGTATAATATGTCGTCCCTGGCTATTCTTTATAGCGTGCTATAAAATTTATTTTTCCCACCGGAGAGTGATGATAAACTCGTCACCATTGCTCTTATGTCTGAATCGGCAATCGATGGATGGTGGAAGTATTTTTGGAATGCTAACATAATAACCGAACAAACGAACGAAAGACGATATTTGCCCTTTAGGATTTCTTTAGCTATAGGCGAGCGCAAGACATCTGAGGCGTAACGCAATACCTTCTTCCTCGCGGCATACAGTACATGTGAAGCGGCTGATGTGATGATGTAGCGTCTTTTGTAATATTTGGACAGCGTGCGCGCGTGTGTGTGTGCGCTTGGTCTGGTGGATTGTGCAAACATTGGATCGGCAAACGTATTTGGCGCTATTGTATATTATACTAAATTCGGATAAAAGCATCCTTTAATGCATGGCAAACAGTGCATAAACAATCGTTAGCCTTCAATCTCGTATCCTCTCATTGTTTCATCATGTTCGCACACACATAGAAACACACACACACACACACAAATCATAATTCAGCATGATGGTGATGGCTGGGAACGGTCACGGTCACAGAGAGCATTACGAACGCGGCGAGCTTGCCGAACTCGAACGGGAACATTTTCGGTGTCAGCTCATGTGGAAAGATAAATTCGAAATCACCCAAAATTCGTTCGATTTAGTGCAATGAGCTTCGAGTTTCGCGTGACTAGCTCGCTTCGTAATGCTTTTGTTGGCTCGCTTTGTAATGGCACCGTGGCTGGTAGTGATTAGCGGCTACCATCACCAGCTGACTTGGCCTTGAACAAATGTCCCATCAAAAACACATTCTCGTAGTGTATGGGTAGAGAACCAAAACATAAAAAAACCAAACTTGTCTCACTCGGTCACACTCACAAGCGCCGTCGGTCCTTATGCGCTCCGGTGCCAAGTTGTGCGATGCTGGTGTCATCGTAAATTATTCCATATTTGACACTGACTACACGGGATGGGTTTCGTACCCTTGTAAGCTTGTGTTTGCATTGTTCCGGTTGACTGGTTGGTGATGGATCAAAATTGAATTAGACTACCGGAAGCAGTACACCACACTTTACGTAGAAGAGGCTGTGTGCTGTAAGGCACAAGACGTAAGAAGACGATTGGAACTCGGCAGACCCTTACAGCATCTCTGCTAGCGTGGATTGTGAGTGGAGAAAGAGTGAGCAAGTTTGACTGTTATTGGAGCAGAAGTTGATACGTACGAAGCTTCATAGTGGGAATAGATTTGAGATTTAGGGGAATTTTGTTTGTTGGGATTTGTGGTGAACATAAGCAATCAATCTGTACATATACATTAGTTAAGTTTTTAGTTGCATGTTCAATTGATGTCGTGCTAGTACGAGACTCTTTCGTGTAGTTTAACCCTTATCGCAGATTGTTTACGCATTGAAGCAGGGTTGCCATTAGGTATATTACTACATCAGATGTCACACATTTGGTATATTTATGTTTTGCTCTTGTATATGTTTTGAAATTGTTTGTTTTCAAAATGTCTTAAAGAATCCAAGAAAAAAAGGTGTTTGTCCTGCAGCTTTGACATGACTTTAATAATTTCCAGTCCAGCGATTAGACTTGTTATACCATGTATTTTTAACCAAAGTTCTATTCTATGCAGAGCAAAGACCATTTTCAGATAAGTTTATCTGGAAACAAACACATATTCCGTAGAAGATCAGTTGGTAGATTCGCTTGATAGACTCGATGTGAGCAGAGTCATTCAATTGCTCAATAATTCATTTAAGCATAAGATCAGTATTCTTCACCTGATGGATAAGTTGGTAGATGTTAGCTAGGTTGACTAGAAAAGCCTTCATGAGTTCAACAACTTGCAAGTTTCTGTATTTTTTTGAACTGCTTTAAAATTATGTTTGGTTAGATCCATGTCAGGCTTTGTGTTGAGATTGTGTATTTGAGAATCTAATGCTTCAAAATTGCAATAAAATCCTTGAGATCTCTCTAGTCAAAATTTACTGGACCAGTCCATCAAAGACATTCCAGAATATTATATTGAGATATTTGATAATACTTGTCCCGGCTTATCTTTATTAACTGGGATTTTAGAGATACGTACTTTATTTTCTTAACATATTTATCTAATATCATATATATCTAATATTTTCTTAACATATCTACTGAATTTCCGGTTTACTCTACTTTAGTCTTGCATTGCTGACTTTGTTTTATGTATATTTTGTATATTTGCAAGCTCAACTGATTAAACGGAAAGCAAGCCCTCTAAGATAGAACATAATATGGTGATCTGGCACATTTTATTTTAATTTCTAAAAAATCCCATTTCAAAATGCTAGCAAAAGTATGGCAACCTTGCATTGACATCTGTACTGTACTAGCTCGTATAACTGCAACCTTATGTTGCAAGGATCAATATGCTTATAAAGTTTACACACAATATTGTACACCTTTATCTTACCCGGCCAATGTGTTCTTCTTTTCCGTTTGTGCTCTTCTTCTGTCTCCTCTTTCAAAACCGCACCGAAACCTTACGTCCCTTCAGCCTCGATCAACGAGCCGCCCTTGCCGAGAAGGAAAAAGTGCCCCGAGCTAGCGTACCGGACGAACGAGTTCTTGGCCGCACGCGGTAAAAATGAAACCATCGGGCACGATCGTACCGATGCTGGAGCAACGACTCACACTAGAGCAAGGGTAAGTAAGCCTGTGTTTTCTGTTTAAGGTTTGCCGGATGCAAGTTGTCCTCAGTTGTCCTAGAACCATGGGTGGATGGTTTTAGGGAAAACGAACAGTTTTTCGTTTTATCGTGCATTCGTTTTCTTTCCTTTCTCTTGTTTCATTTAATTTTTGGCTTTCCATTTATTGTGTTTTGATTTGATTTGAATTACGAAAACGATGCAACGATGCACCAGACTGTCCTCGATAGCAACGAAAATGTAATGTTGGTGTTTTCCTTTCTGTTTTGTGTTTCGTTTACATGCAACCTATAAAGACAAAATCGATGTTGCTTTTTTTTTGGTGTTTCCTATTGAGCGTACAGATACATATTAAAGACTTTTACAAACAAAAAAGTTGCAATACTCTATTGAGACTCGTGCGGGGGTTTCTTTTGGCCAGTTGCCCTGTCCAGTTAAATCTGTAGAAACAGTGCCAAAGCGATGCTATACAGAATAGTCATGGCAACAAAAGCATTCAGTTTGGTTGGTTGTGGAAGTTTTTGTTGTGTGTTCAATCTTAATTGGTGGAATGTTTATTAAAATCAGACACTGTTTTAAATGTTGCGTATTTGATCCAACTGCTTAATTTGATAAAATGAATAAGCATTTAGGTCAATTAGGTCACATAAATGAAAAAAAAAAACAGATCAATTGGCAGTAAAGAAGAATTGAATATTTTCAAATGGCTAAAAAAACTGCATACTGCAATCGAAAGCACATTCAAAATAAATTATGAGAAAATTTCAATAGTTGACACAATCAACGACCAGGCGTCTCCATGGCGTCTACAGACGACTGGGCGGGTTAGATCCATGTCAGGCTTTGTGTTGAGATTGTGTATTTGAGAATCTAATGCTTCAAAATTGCAATAAAATCCTTGAGATCTCTCTAGTCAAAATTTACTGGACCAGTCCATCAAAGACATTCCAGAATATTATATTGAGATATTTGATAATACTTGTCCCGGCTTATCTTTATTAACTGGGATTTTAGAGATACGTACTTTATTTTCTTAACATATTTATCTAATATCATATATATCTAATATTTTCTTAACATATCTACTGAATTTCCGGTTTACTCTACTTTAGTCTTGCATTGCTGACTTTGTTTTATGTATATTTTGTATATTTGCAAGCTCAACTGATTAAACGGAAAGCAAGCCCTCTAAGATAGAACATAATATGGTGATCTGGCACATTTTATTTTAATTTCTAAAAAATCCCATTTCAAAATGCTAGCAAAAGTATGGCAACCTTGCATTGACATCTGTACTGTACTAGCTCGTATAACTGCAACCTTATGTTGCAAGGATCAATATGCTTATAAAGTTTACACACAATATTGTACACCTTTATCTTACCCGGCCAATGTGTTCTTCTTTTCCGTTTGTGCTCTTCTTCTGTCTCCTCTTTCAAAACCGCACCGAAACCTTACGTCCCTTCAGCCTCGATCAACGAGCCGCCCTTGCCGAGAAGGAAAAAGTGCCCCGAGCTAGCGTACCGGACGAACGAGTTCTTGGCCGCACGCGGTAAAAATGAAACCATCGGGCACGATCGTACCGATGCTGGAGCAACGACTCACACTAGAGCAAGGGTAAGTAAGCCTGTGTTTTCTGTTTAAGGTTTGCCGGATGCAAGTTGTCCTCAGTTGTCCTAGAACCATGGGTGGATGGTTTTAGGGAAAACGAACAGTTTTTCGTTTTATCGTGCATTCGTTTTCTTTCCTTTCTCTTGTTTCATTTAATTTTTGGCTTTCCATTTATTGTGTTTTGATTTGATTTGAATTACGAAAACGATGCAACGATGCACCAGACTGTCCTCGATAGCAACGAAAATGTTATGTTGGTGTTTTCCTTTCTGTTTTGTGTTTCGTTTACATGCAACCTATAAAGACAAAATCGATGTTGCTTTTTTTTTGGTGTTTCCTATTGAGCGTACAGATACATATTAAAGACTTTTACAAACAAAAAAGTTGCAATACTCTATTGAGACTCGTGCGGGGGTTTCTTTTGGCCAGTTGCCCTGTCCAGTTAAATGTATAGAAACAGAGCCAAAGCGAGGCTATACAGAATAGTCATGGCAACAAAAGCATTCAGTTTGGTTGGTTGTGGAAGTTTTTGTTTGTGTGTTCAATCTTAATTGGTGGAATGTTTATTAAAATCAGACACTGTTTTAAATGTTGCGTATTTGATCCAACTGCTTAATTTGATAAAATGAATAAGCATTTAGGTCAATTAGGTCACATAAATGAAAAAAAAAAACAGATCAATTGGCAGTAAAGAAGAATTGAATATTTTCAAATGGCTAAAAAAACTGCATACTGCAATCGAAAGCACATTCAAAATAAATTATGAGAAAATTTCAATAGTTGACACAATCAACGACCAGGCGTCTCCATGGCGTCTACAGACGACTGGGCGCCTCCATGTAATAATTTATTTTTAATTCCCTGTTTTGGAATAAAGATGAGTTCCCAGAGCAAAGTAAAAAACAAACACCTTTCAACCACTTTACAACACATTATCAGCTTTCTTGATTGGGTTCAGCCGATAGAAACAAAACGTACGCTATATGTATGCTGCTAGCACATTGCTTACACAGCACATTGACCTCACACGGTGAAGAATGCACACGGCGCGCACTGGCACCTGTATTTATCTATCTGCGACTTCCTGCTTTAACCTACAAAAACCACAACATGTAACAAATGCTCCCAAGTAGCGTTAGTATCGATTGTTTATCATTTCCCGTACAACCTGTCGGTCGGTATGGCTTTGCTATCGATTATTTCGGCCCGGTGTGTTATTTTTATCGCATATGGTTTTTCTGTTTGTGTGTGACTGAAGTATCTAGTTAACGTGTGTTGTGCCTTTGAAATTAGTGTTAGTGGATAGCAGCAGTGGGGCGCATCATAGTGGATTAGTGCTTTCTAGCGTTTGCCGGCGCACTTATGCTACTTAGGATCGTAACGTCGATCGTATAGACGCGTGTGTTTGCGTAGAGCGGTAGAGCGCATAGTCGATCTGTTTTAAAGATTTTAATTAAAATGAATACGTTACGTTAATTGATTGCGAATTGGTAATTGAGTGCTTGTGGAGGCTATAAGCACTAGAACACATTTGCCATCCTGTTTACCTGTAGAAGGATTACAATATTTCGCTCCACCTCAAACTGCACGTGACCCTAGACGAGGAGAAAAAGAGACCTTGATTATCGACCTTGATGGCCTATGATGAAGTTGAATCTTCCTTTCTAACAAGCGCATGTACTATTGGTATACTTTTCTGTCCTGAACGTGCATACTTTAGCTTAGCTCTCGTGACTGCAATCGAAAGCACATTCAAAATAAATTATGAGAAAATTTCAATAGTTGACACAATCAACGACCAGGCGTCTCCATGGCGTCTACAGACGACTGGGCGTCTCCATGTAATAATTTATTTTTAATTCCCTTTTTTGGAATTAAGATGAGTTCCCAGAGCAAAATAAAAAACAAACGCTTTACAACCACTTTACAACACATTATCAGCTTTCTTGCTTGGGTTCAGCCGATAGAAACAAAACGTACGCTATATGTATGCTGCTAGCACATTGCTTACACAGCACATTGACCTCACACGGTGAAGAATGCACACGGCGCGCACTGGCACCTGTATTTATCTATCTGCGACTTCCTGCTTTAACCTACAAAAACCACAACATGTAACAAATGCTCCCAAGTAGCGTTAGTATCGATTGTTTATCATTTCCCGTACAACCTGTCGGTCGGTATGGCTTTGCTATCGATTATTTCGGCCCGGTGTGTTATTTTTATCGCATATGGTTTTTCTGTTTGTGTGTGACTGAAGTATCTAGTTAACGTGTGTTGTGCCTTTGAAATTAGTGTTAGTGGATAGCAGCAGTGGGGCGCATCATAGTGGATTAGTGCTTTCTAGCGTTTGCCGGCGCACTTATGCTACTTAGGATCGTAACGTCGATCGTATAGACGCGTGTGTTTGCGTAGTGCGGTAGAGCGCATAGTCGATCTGTTTTAAAGATTTTAATTAAAATGAATACGTTACGTTAATTGATTGCGAATTGGTAATTGAGTGCTTGTGGAGGCTGTAAGCACTAGAACACATTTGCCATCCTGTTTACCTGTAGAAGGATTACAATATTTCGCTCCACCTCAAACTGCACGTGACCCTAGACGAGGAGAAAAAGAGACCTTGATTATCGACCTTGATGGCCTATGATGAAGTTGAATCTTCCTTTCTAACAAGCGCATGTACTATTGGTATACTTTTCTGTCCTGAACGTGCATACTTTAGCTTAGCTCTCGTGTCGTGTTTGTCTCGAAACTAGCAAAACCGTTCGTCCCTTTTAAATCCTGATTTGTTGCTAGAGTTGTTGCTTCTTCGAACAGAACCAGTTTGATTTCAGCTTACCGCCGTATGGTAGACTTTGTCTCGATTCACTCTATTAGTACGAGAATGAATAAAATAGCTTACTGCTAAAAGCAAATCCGCTTCTAAATGCAACAAAGGTGATCAGTTGAATGTCAAACAAAATGCAACTGAAGCAATATAATGACACAGTAACTATCTCCCAGCTTAGAATGCCATTCATTTATATTTTCGTTCACAACTACCATCGAGAATGATCCGTGTATCCGTAATTGTTTTATCTGTCGTAATCGTAAACTCGTAAAAACGATGTTACAATTTTGAGTCAAAACATCTTCCCTGTAGAACAATAAACAATGCGCGAACGGATCTTTTAATAGACGAACGGCCTTCGTTTTCCTTGAAGATTTATCTCCTCCGCCAACCATACTGTGTCTCTCTGTATCTGTGTTTTTGTTGTAACAAATGCGCCCAAGCGAGAAACAAATGTATTCATTTTAATTACAGTCTGAAGAGCGTGGAACGCCGTCGCGCCGCAGTAAATCGGAAGGACCGCCGGCTGGTGTCGCTAACGGAAGGCTACCGACCGGGACCGGATATGCGAACGGAACCATCGAGCCGGTTTCGCACGCGGGCAGGGCACTGGAACAGGTAACGTGGCCGCTTTTATCGTGCGTGCGAGTTTGTGCGTGTGTGCGAGTGTTTGTGTGTGTGTGTATTTGTGCTTGGTTTGACGGTATCCGTATTTCCTGTTTTAAGTTTTTCTTCAGTTTTCGCTGGCAGTTTTGATTTGTTTTTTTTTCCCCTAACGAAGCGTGCGTGTGTTTGTTTTTCCAGATTGTTTGTGGCATTGAGAGAGTGTGCTTGTGCGTTTGGGTGTGTGTGCTTGCATTTATGTTCCATTTTTCTTATCACACTGCTCTAACGATACGATTGTGTTACGATACGATTGTCCCAGTTATCGTCATCACCGTTCATTACGCTAGGACCACCACTCATTAGTGAGCTCAGTAAGGACAAACATCATTCTATCCTCATTCAATCACGTGCGGGTTTTTAATGTGTTAAGTGTCTCCCAGCACTAGAGAATTGTTTCATCCAAGATGCATGCAACATTGTACAATATGTTTCATACTCTAAACGCAACAACACAAAAACCATCAAGAAACACCACACACCATCATCATCATCTTAGGATGGCCAAGACCATAAGGACGATACGTTCACTTGTGCATTCGTAGCGCACTTAGACGCCGCCTGTCTCACAACAACACATGCGACAACATATTTTTGTCATCGTTGATTTCCTTCTTTTTCTTATGTTTGCGTTTCCATTTTCTTTCCGTACTGTGTTTCTCTGTGTCCTCTGAAATGTGGTTTATTTTTGGTTTTCATTTTTGTTTTCACGTTTGAAGCATTGATTTTCTGTTTCCAAGTGTTAAACCTTGATTCTTAAACGAAGCGTGTACTGATTACTGTTCTCCAACTGGCCGGTGTCTCCACCGGACCGGTCTAATTGCGTAATCAAGTTTGCTAACGTAACGTTTTCTTTTCTCTCTACCCTATCTTTTCTTTCCATTTTCCCAATTCCCATTTCCACTCGGGGTTTTCCCCTTCCATCACCTTGCCCCTTGCTGTGTTCCACTGTTTTCGTTTCAGGCGGGTGAGTCTTCTACTAGTGGACTATTCAAAAAAACCATTACCAAACTGAGCACGGAGTATCGGCTCCAGTTCGTGTGGCCACACGTGCGGCGCGCGATCAGGGGCGGCCCCGGGGCTGGTGCGCACGGCACTGGTGGTGACGGTGCGGACACTATCGATGCACCCCCGCGCAAGTCCCTCTCCATGGGCGCACTGAAGGCGGCCCAGATCGGAGCCGCCGGTGGCGGCACCATCGCTTCCGTACACAAAAAACGAACGACTAACGAGCGAGAAGGTGCGATCGCGTGGGCGCGCGCTTTTTAACCATTCCGATCCTCTTACCCACAACACCCATCGTTTCTTTCCGTTTCGCTCTCTCTCTCTCTCTCTCTCTCTCTGTTTTCTTTGGTGCTTATACAGTCGTTTTGGCTCATTCACTTAGCCGCTAGAACGCTCTTTGCTTCCCTGTATGCCCTACCCTGGACCCGCTAACCCATTCTCTCCCACCACACCCTCTCTCTCTCTCGCTACGGAAGCTCTGTATCTTGGTTTCTGTTCTTGTTATTAATCCTAGCTTATTTTCGCTAGCAGACGACTTTTCTCCAAACAAGCGCATTTTGCATCCTTGGAGCGTAGATCCACTTCATTCGGCTCCTTTTTCGTAGCTTCTGTAGTGGTTCTTCAAACGTATGATCTTTCTACTTTCGAGAATAATTTCGAGCATGGTCGGTTTCAAACTGTCTTCCTTACACGCTACCATCTGCTGTTCTTGTCGAGTATTTCTCTGTGTGCCGTAATACTGTATCTCTTATTTAATGGTATTACGCTTCACTTACCTTCTTTATAAAGGCTTGTTTTTGCAATGCTTTGGTGTAAATTTTTTCACTGTCTTTACTCGTTCCTCAATTGCTTTGGTGTCGTTTCACTAGACACTACAATAGACGTTGAATATTCTGTGTAAAAACCTGCTCAAAATTTCTTCTCATTGGTCGTACATAAAAATCTTAATTTAAATAAACAAATTACGATTCATTGGCTACCGAGTATAATTCTTCTTCTATCAAATCTGATCAAGATTCATACATTAACAGTACGAAATTCCAAAGTTCTTTAAATCAGTTAGCATTGTGTTTGTTTAAAGAAATGTAATGAAATAGACTATCCAACAGGCTTTATTTCTCAAACGTGAATCAAACCGAAGAAAAATTAGACGCCTTTTGTTGATTTGTAGCATTATTAGTATCGTTATTTTCGTTTTCAACTCCATTCGTATCGAACCCCGTTGGCCGCTCGTATCTTCTCAATCGTTTGTTTATTTTGAATAAAAAACAAGAAAAATGAAAACTATGTTTCAAATATTATCGGAATCGACTTCCCTTACATCCTGTATTCCTTATTGAGGTTAATCCATCGTGGAGGTACATATCTTTGGATAGAAGGGCACACTTGCACCCGAATAACAGTCTTTAGTACTCATGATATTTGTCTTAATTCTGAGAATGAGTGTTGATTTTATTTACTTTATGTTCCAATATGACGGCAGGACGCCGTATTTTTAAATGAGTTATCTTGAAAATTTAGGTGACAAAAATTGAAACCTTTTCAAATGACATTTTTGTAAATAATGGGTGGTGTTTCAGGTGATTTCGATTATCTTGTGCAGGGTGTTCAACAATTTCGTTCAACCTATTTCGCAATCTGACTACTACTACTAGACTACTCAATACTTCAACAGTTTCAAATATTTTTCTGTCATCTTATTAGCGGTACTCAACAACTGCATGAACATTTCGTCTATTTTGTTGTCATGTTCAGAGAATGATCATCTTGAGGAGGTTCAATATTCAGAAAGCTAGCATTAGAGGCCGGATCTTAGTATAAGCAAACTTACCAGGTGCTTGTGGCATTCAAGGGGCCTCTTACATATTGATATCGGCCATATTGAGGGCCTCGAACTCCATCCTTCGTAGAAAAAGTAAATTTGCAAATCAAGTTTCCGCTTGATCTCTGTCTCGGATTCAATGAGTTAAAGACCCTCAACATCCATTTTGATGAGGGCTTCTGCGACACTGAGGACTCTCCGAATTTCCAATTCAATTAATCCTCTTAAAAGTGGTTTGATTCGCCATTGCTTTGAAGACCATAAAATACCACCTGTTTAATCGGTCCATCTATACCGATTTTTTCTTGTTCCCACCTTGAAGGATGGTCCTTCCACAAGTAAACTATAAGCTCAAAGACTGCAATGTAGCTGCATAAGCCCATGTATTAGTGTCTTAAAGTGTCTTGAAATGCTTGTATGTTGTCTGACCTTTCAATCTTTCAATCTCATATAGACACATATTTATAATATTTTAGATAGTAAGACATTGGATAAGGCAGTAAGGAAGTATCAAATTTAAAGTTCTTTACGTGCGTGGAATAAACGGAACACTACCGCTTATCGAAGTTTAACTCCTATTAATACCTTTTCCATTCTTTTCTCTTGCCATCGCGGGCCATCGGAAACTCGTGTCACGATCCTGGATGACGGAAAATAAACCTGATCTCATAAACATTAAACTCTTTGATATTCGTTCGCTACTAGTGCTTTCGAATCTACCAACAACAACAAGGTTACATGGTTTTGTCCGAGAAGTCGACTAAATTAACTCGACACTATGCTTGGATCATATTTGAAGGTCTCGAAGACTGAGGTCAACAACCGTCTTGGTTGTCTGAATTGTCATCTTGTTAGAACTAACATCCGATAACTTAACATCTTGTAACGGAGTGTATCTAGTCTGCGTCTATCAGCGTACCGGTAGAAGATTACTCCGTAACGCCACGAACCTTACGTTTAATGTGAGACTTATAATTAAGCTCTATTTAAAATATGCTTTCAGTGGTTTGAAAAGGGTTTGACATGATGTATACGTTGAAATCAACTATAGTTTACAGATTGAACGGTTCTTGTTGAGAAGATTCCGCCCTCTCACAATCCATGTTCATGGATTTTTGTAATGACCCTTAACATCCTAATCTCACGTTGTTGACCATATGTGATCCCAGGGGCGTATCATAGAATAAGAAAACCAAGCAAATGTTTGGGTGTCTTGGCTTATTGACTGTAGCCAATCTTCCTTAAAACCGGTGTGCGGTCCAAGGGGTCTCTAGCAATTAGAGGGCCCTGAACTACTTAAGGAAAGTACGTATCAGATGCATCATGAACAACTCCAGCCTCCGTTCAATTCAATTTGCATACGAAGTCTTGAAGAAGCGGATTTAATTTGCTAGCCTTTTACTTCCATTCCTTTTAGGGCTTCCTAGGTGTTTGATCCGCCACTGTCTTACCCGTACCTTGATAACTGACTTCATCTCCAAGCAAGCTATTAAGCAAAACCCCACTTACCAGCTATCTCTTAGGCTGGCAGATCTTAAATGGAAGCTATCCAAAATCATTCTTTGAGCAGTGATTTAGAGGACTCGTAACAGGGTTTTGAAGGGCTGTTATCACCTGATGATGGTGACGATTATCCATTGTCGTATATATGAACTTAACGCTGACACCAACATCAATACAGAATAAGTACTCGGTACATTTCTACGCGACGAAGACAATTTTTATTAATTACTCGTTGAGCACTGGGTACGGTATTTTATATAAAATTTAACAAATATTTGAAAAAAAATTCGGGAAAAAATTTTCAAGTAAAGATATGTACCTCTTTCCTTTCTCGTAACTAAATCCTTGTACACAATGCCTTACTCTTATTCCCGTTTTCGAGATACTCTCGCGAAAGTTCCAACCTCATCATTAGCACATCATTCCAACATCGTCGTTCCCAATTGATCCGTTTGCTAAGCTCCCCGAGATGAGGTTCCGAAGTACGAAGTACGTTCATTCCACCGGCACAGGTGGCAAGAACGTTCACGAAACTGCCATTTACTGTACCAAACCAACAAATAACAACAGAAAACACGTACCCGCCGAGTAATGATGTTCTGTTATTTGTTCTCTTTTTCTCTCTTTCTTTTCTTTGTTTTTGTGTTTACTTTTGCCCCCGATGTTAACAATTTCCCTCACCTTGTTTCCCATGTCTCTTACCGTATGCATCTGAATGAATTTTCATTTCATGCCACGTGGGCAATAAATGCAGCCACGGCGACGGAGCTCGAACCGCTGGTCAACGATTGCGAGACGTCGATGGAAAAGTCGCAGCAACCGAATGAAAAGTAATATGCCAGGGGGGCGGGAGATCAAATGACTTAAATATGGGGGGGTTTATTTCTCACTTTTGCACCAAACCTGCAAAACCCTCGCAAAAGAAGGAAGCGAGTTGATGCTAATCGGCAGATTGTTTCCTTTTGCTACTACCACCATCAGACGGGGAGAGATGGCTCGTGTTGTGGAGCAGAAAATAAAGGCACTACGTGTGGAGAAGGAAAAGTTTGGCTTCGAACCGGAGGTAAGTGATGCGTCGCGGGCACAAGCGAGCTCTGGCATCGATAATGCCTGGTACAAGGAGGTACTGGAGCTGCGGAAGAAAGCTGGCGAATACCGGGTAAGCTGTTGGACGAGGCAGATAGCCACAATCTATGGTTAGAACCTGTGCTTATCGATACCGTATTGATTGCTTTTCAGAACCGTGGCTGGGGTGTGGAGATGAATCCAGATCTCTTTAACAAGCAGGTTGAGCTGTGGGACCAAGTGTCTCGCCGTAGTTCGCTGAGTGCGCTTTCGTTGGCATCAAGCGTTCGGTACGTTATGCATCATTTGCCGTACCAGTTGGTTGTGTGGCAAAGCTATCTAACTGTTTCTTTCCATCTTCATCACAGGCCAATAACGAAAGAGGAAAAGGAGAAGGAAAACAACAAGAAGAGCTCTCCAACCAAACCGTTTGCACGTGGTGCACGGGTTCCGGGTGGTGCTCGACCGGTAGAAATCAGTAAGGCACCACTGCCAGATGGGCTGAACTTGTCTGCTGCAGCTCGTAGCCGCAAGGATGCTATCCGTCATCATCTGGAGCGCACGACTGGTCCGGATGTCGAGGAAGGTGCGCTGTTACCTTCACCGACACGCGAAAAGCTGATGCCAGCGATCCCTCGTTCAAAGGCGGACAGTCCGCAGCGTGGCAGTCCTCAGAAGACGGCGTTGTCACGCCATGGCAGTCCACAGAAGGGAAGCCCACAGAAGATTAGCCCGAAGAAAATGTCCGGTAAGGGTGAGTAATTGTTCTGAGCCTTTGGTGGTGCTAACGGCGAGGATTATTGGCATATATCACATAGAGTATAGGGTTGCCTTCCTGGAGGAAATAGAGTTATTCGAGGAAAGGATCCTTGCTTTGTGATGCTGTCTTGGAACTGAATATGAGCATTATATGCAAAAATAGGCACCAGGTTTTTGATGAGTAGTATACACAAATTAGACCTGAATTGAGAATATAATCTATGATGACCTAAGCCAAGTAATTCTTTAAAGTTTTTGCATAGTTATTTCCACCAAAAATATTATAACGAACCAGCTTATTAAACAGTTAGTCACATAAACTTTATACTTGTTGCAATGCACAACAGCTGGTCCTGTCTATAATTTCTCGTCGTCTGGCTATATACGTTCTAGTGATAAGTGGTAATTAAGTTATGGCATTTGTTAAATTCTCAACTAATTTGCATCTCTTACGACACATTTGCAGGACGTTCGCAATCCGTTGGACCTACCGTTGTGCCCGACGGTAGCGCACCAGTAGTTACCGGTGGTTCACCGAAGCGTCAGATCCGGTCGGGCAGTACGGTCGCTGCCTCGACCGCATCATCGGCAGCAAAAACGCACAAGAAAACGCCGACCTCGGCCACGGCGCCGACCATCGCGCAAACCCAGCCACCGCAGCAACCGGAACGAAGACCACGGCCGAGTGAGTACCGGTAGCGGAAGTTCGTCGCGGACGGACGACCGAAATGTGTGCTAGGTTTACGTTTGTTCTTCTGTTCCGTTTACTTCTGCTAGCTACGTTCCTTCCGTTTGCTATATCGTTCAGTCAGATTTTGGTACTAGAAGCCCCCCTGTCCCGATTTAGGTTGTGTAAAACCCGTTTTTAAACCCTCCTGCCCTGTTTTGCTGTTCTCCGTTGGATTTCTTGTACCTGTTTGATCTATCTTTCTGTGCCATTAAGTTTTCTATTCGTATTGTATGAAGCTAGAAACTACATTTACTAATCACTAGCTGGCCGGGTAAATGTCGAAGGTGTACTACAATTCTTACGCGTGGAAAAAAAGTTGATCAAAGTGTTCGTGTACAATATTTTGATTACGTGCGACATTCTTAATACCCATACGAGCATTTAGTAGCCAGAGAGACTAGCAGTTTCTTCTAGAATAGATCTAACAATTGGATAATCGGAATACGAGACGTCTAAAATGAAGCAAGTAAAGAAAGCCTGCTCTCAATCAATTCCTGGCTGTGGATTTTAATCAAAATTGTTCTTACTTAAGGAGCGGTTTTTCTTACTGAACTCATTCTAGCGCTTATAAGAAGAATTGGATAGTACGCAAGCAACAACCAAAAGATAAAGCTCAATATGCTATGCTTTTAAAGCTATACTGAGTGGCATTAGAACGAATCTGGGCTAGAGCCTACATTAGTCCTAGAATAGTACTAGAACAGAGAAAAACAACATTTAGATAATACTATATACTTGTATCCTTTCTTTGTGGTTTCGATGTTACTCTGTGTGTTAATAGTTATACTTAGAATAGTGACAAAAAAAAATACAGATACATAAGATTTGTTTCCGAACTGGTTACATTTGTAACAGTTTGTTACAAAGCAACATGCTCCTACCTAACGCTAATCTTGCGCCATTAATTCTTACCAGCTACCAGGCGCCTCCATCGATATTGCGAGAGGGTTGATATGTGTATAAAATTACATTTTGCCTTTGTTAGGAATTCTTGGTGCGTTGTACCATATTAACATTCGCTCTGAATAGACAGGTTGGTCTTGGTCATACTGCGCCTCAATCATCAATCCCTATGCCAATCCTAGTCCTCCTTACTTCGTTCGTTCTACACGTTGTACAGCCTTTTGTTAGCTGGTCCCACCAGCAGCAACACACATTACGGCCGGATGATCTCGATTGTCCTTTTGTTTGCTCATGCCCAACGAATACACACAACACAAAAGGAACACCAAACACAGTTTATTGATGATGCTCAATGAAGACCGGTACGGTACGACAGCCATTCTCATTAATCTTTCGATATTCGTTCTTTTCTTTCTCTTCCACACCGTGTTATATCCCATTGATGCGCATTGTGTGTGTGCACTTCTCCTACCCATTCACGCACACACACACACACACACTCATACTCAATTGCACAACCATCAATGAGTTTTGGTTTACTTTCGTTCTACGTCTGTGGATCCTATCTGCTCCCGTGTCTTGTGTTTCACGTGTTCGGTTTTGTCACTTTCGCCTTCACTGACTGAGTCACTCACTCTGTTTCTATCTCTCTCTCTCTCTCTTTCTATCAAACTATCTCTCTGTTTTTCTCTCTTTGATAACCGCCAGCATCCCTTTCCACCACCACCAATCACTCCCGCTCGAAGAGCAGCACCCTGCCCGCGAGCCGCCTCCATCCTCCGCATACCAGTAATCTCACGAACTTCACCAACAACAATCATCTTCCCAATGCATCACCATCATCATCCGCCGCCACAATGGCCGCGTCCACCACCAACACCAGCACCCCCGCCGTCGCTAGTACCGCCGCAGCCGCCGCCCGCGCAAAGCTTACGCTCGCGACCGGCGGCACCAAGAGACAGCCGGCTCGGTCGGCCAAACCGCCCACCAGCCTGGCGGGCGACTCCTCTGCCCCTTCGTCCGCGTCCAGCACGCTGAGGAAGAAGCAGAGGGTGGCGACCGAGGGCGGTGTCTCTGGCGGCGGCGGTGGTCGGGGCAGCGCCAGCGCCAGATCGGTCGATTCGGACAAAAAATTACCCATCGGAAGTAAGTAGCCCTCGGGGTAGAAGGTCGTGCCATTCAACCATTATTTTGCCATTTGTGTCACGAACCTCTCTCGCTCTATTCGCGTGCTCTCTCTCTCTCTCTTACTCGTTTTCGCTCTCCCTCTACCTTCCATTTAGAAATCGTCTTATCTATATCAAAGACAAACTCTCTTTCTCTCTATCTCACTTGCTAATATTTTGGTTTTTTAATCAAAAGTCCCATTACAAAGACAGAATTTTTATAGAAACAAGCGATTGACGACCGCTTTACCCTCAGAAACTAACTATCACTTCACGCACTCACACACACACAAACGTGAAATAGTTCTCGATCGAGTTAATTCGCTATGCCTTATGTGTGTGCGTTTTCACGAAATACAGCGATCATTCTATCTGTTTTTCTCCATATCCCTAACGCGCGAGCTGTGTTTACGCGTTTTAATGCGTACTAGTGTTTGCGTGTGTGTGTGTTTATGTGCCATTATCGTATTGTGTGCCTGAGTGTGTATGTGTGTTATCTATCGTTGTTTGTAAATATCTTTCTCGGTATGCTACTAGATCGTACTAGATCGTATTATTTGTACCTACCTGTCTGTCTCTACTCTGATTTGTAGCTAACTGTAGCTCGCTACTTCTGGAAGGTGTTGCTCTACTTTCCTTATCTAATGCTCTTTCTTTCTCTCTTCTGATCCTCCCTAGATGTGATTATATGTGTGTACTTACTCTTTCCTTCTGTGTAGACAGTTTGTTTAGTTTAGTAAGCAGCTCACCGTTACACTTACGTTTCCTTAGTTGTATACAGTTTTGCTTAGAGAAGTTGCAGAACTAAAACTTTGTGTTTTGTGTTACTTTTCGTACCTTTCCCATTAGTGTCGTTGTTTTCCTCTGTGTGTGATTGTGTGAAGTGCTTCGTTCGTTGAGTTTCCTTCGTTAGTATCTTTCGGTTCCGTGCCGTCTTGCGTTAGTTATTCACGATGGTTTTACGTTTTGATTATCCTATTTTTATTTTCGAAAGTTGGAGATTGTGATTGTGCGTGTAGTTGTAGTACGTACGGTGTGCGTGCGTGAGCGTTACTAATGTCCGCTGGACGTTTCTGTCACATCCGTGTTTTCTTCTTCCCTATCACCTGTTGCATACTGTTGCACCATGCGCACACCGTGTTGCATTATCTCGTACAGGCGTTGAGGATGCGGACAAGGAGATTGTTCCCACGGTGGGACCAACCGTGGCACCGCCTCCGGAAATACTCGAGCAGATAATCAAGTCACCGCCGGAGCCGACACGCGTCAAGTCACCGGAACAAATCATTATGCGTTCGCCCGATCCGGTCAACTGGACGGTGCCGTTGGATACGGGCAAAACGTTCACTGTTACGCAGAATGTGCGAGAGGGTAAGTTGGCCCCGTTGGTACCGATGGCATTGTTTGGTCTCATTCATCGAGTTCATTGCTCATTTGCAGGTGATCCTATGATTCGTCCGCACAGTGAGATTAAGGCATCAACTCCAGTAGAACAACCGCCGCCACCACCACAGTCGGCACCACCAGAGCTTTCTGAACAATCGAAAATGCCTAGTAATTATAGAAACATCGCTTGCAAATAACAGTCGAGTAGATGAGTCTTTGTCCTAACTTAAAATAGTAGTTTCCCACGAGTAGTTTTAGCGAAACTTCCAACATTTGGATACCTTTTCTGAAGTATGAGATATTCTAGGATTCAAGTTTTCTTTCCAGTGAGTTAAATATTGTCGACAGATATTTCCTTTGCAAGATACGTGTAACGCAAAATAAGGACTGTCTACCATGTAAGAGCTAAGATCTCCCGATAGCTATGCGTTGTATTGCGAGTTCGTAGTTCGCGCAGAGATCGTTTGTATTGACAGAGCTACCTGGTTAGGGTATCACTATATAGAGAGTGCATAGTTAGTTAGTTGAAAACAGGCCGTCATAGTGTCATAACGAGGACAGAGATAGTTTGTGTAAACAGAGCGTCATAGTGAGGGCAAAGCTACTTTACGAGAATCAAATTCTATAGTGAAGACAGAACCGTTTTATCGTCTATGGATTTTCATGCCAGTGAGTTAATAGAGCTTAGTCACCTACGTTTATTCAGGTGCAGCAAACATACGAGTTCTAGGTTACATTTATTAAGAACTATTACAACCCTATCGTTCACAAACTACTTCTTCTACTTCTCTGGCACTACAATCTCTGTAGGCCTTGGCCTGCTATTTCTCGCTTTCTTTGACTTGGTTTTAACCCGTAGCTGAATAGTCAGTCCTGCGTACGGAGAGGCGGTCCGCTGGAATTCGAACTCCGGTCCTGTAGTGTGAAGACCGGCGCCGCTATCGTATATCGCCCCGGTGGCCAAAACTAATATCGTAAAAATTTAACAGCTCTTCATAGACAGATAGACTTCGCTCAAGGTCTATCAAACATCCAGGTCTGGTAATAGAAGAGTTATCCACGTATATTGGAATGTGATTATACCTAATTTTGCAGCCTAATTTTACAACCCTATCGTTCACAAACTACTTCTTCTACTTCTCTGGCACTACAATCTCTGTAGGCCTTGGCCTGCTATTTCTCGCTTTCTTTGACTTGGTTTTAACCCGTAGCTGAATAGTCAGTCCTGCGTACGGAGAGGCGGTCCGCTGGAATTCGAACTCCGGTCCTGTAGTGTGAAGACCGGCGCCGCTATCGTATATCGCCCCGGTGGCCAAAACTAATATCGTAAAAATTTAACAGCTCTTCATAGACAGATAGACTTCGCTCAAGGTCTATCAAACATCCAGGTCTGGTAATAGAAGAGTTATCCACGTATATTGGAATGTGATTATACCTAATTTTAGAGATGTCGTCTATGAATAAGGACAAAGACTTATCTACCATTCTGTGTCGTATTCGATTCCAGTGCGATTTGGTTTGTTTTAATTCAACTGTTGCTTATTCTTGTAGATACCAAACTAGAACCGAGCTCGATTAAGGAATCGGAAGATGAAGACGATGATTTGCCACGCTCGAAATCATCCGTTGCTTCATCGGTCAACCCAACGTCGATAGCGATCTCGGAACCGATGACCGTTTCGCATCCACCACCATCACAACCATCTGCCGCACCAACTGTCACTTCGTCTGCCGCAGGAGATCCGAAAGACGAAGCAGCTGTTTCAACCGTAGCACCAGCATCAGCTCCCGCACCGGAACCGGTTCGCTATGACAAACCCGTCGCCGGTTCGACCCTACGCTGTCTGGACGATCCAACGTTTGAGTCGGACATTAATTCACCGCTAGGCAATCGCAACGTGGCTACGGAGGTGCTCGATAAGGCTCGCGATCGGTTCGATCGTTTCTGGGGTAACCCCAACGAGAAGCCGGAAGAGTCTTAAGGTGCAACACTGGGAGAGTATTAGTTTGGCCTTCTTCTGCTTGCTAGCATCCGGATTCAAGCATCAGACAGAGGGCTTAATATTGGTTTTTTGCTGCTACTGTCGTACCGACGTACTGTGCAATGTTCGGATGCACCGGTGTTCCGGTAACCAGCTGGTAAAAGGAAATCGATACGGTACGAATGTTGAATCAATCGTAGCAATGAGCATCGAAAACCACTCAAGATAAAGGCAAACCGTTTGCTAGCGTGGCAACACACATACGGGCGGCAGCAGCAGCAGCAACAGGTGTGTTGCTTAGGACACAAACAGTGACAGGGTAGTCAGGTACACTAGCAAAAAAGAAAACAACAACCCCGGTAACCAGTAACTCACTTATCAAAACTCTCAGCGTTCTCACGCGCAGCCCGGTGGACTGTTTCTGTGTGTTTATGTGCTTTTTCGAACCATGTGTCCCGTGCGGGAAGTAAGTTCTTCTCCCTCGGACCGTCTGGTGTTTAGTATTAGTACGCGCGTACAGGAAATGGCTGCATTGTAGTTGTATTGTTATTTAATGTTTAGGGTATAGTGAGCGGTGGGATCTATCCGTGGACGGTGGTCCAATTTAAGCGGACGTTCATTTCTTAGTTTACCACAGTAACAAATGCTTCATTTTACGCTTCATCAAACCTCCTGGGTTTTTCTACCTGCAAAAACCGTGCACACTCGTGTCTCGGAATTCTCATCCTACATTAAGCACATTCACATAGGCTAGCTTTTGAATCTTATAAACCAACAAGAGCACACAGCAAGTCACTCACACACTCACACACACCCAATATCTCTCTCACTCTCAGGGAAGCCGTCAGAGTACGTTTAAGCAGCGTGTTCAAGAGGTTTCTCGTTCGAACGAAATAGACAGCTTGAGCCACACAACGCGTTACGCGAATTCCGGTAAGCGAAAGGTACGTAGTGCAATCGAACCCCGGTACGTTTTGATTTGTGCGAATTGATTTATTAATATCAAACACTCGCAAAAACCGATACCTACGAAGATGCAAAGGTGGCCGTGAGTCAACACATCACACTTGAGCCGCACAGCAACAGTAATAGTAGCAGGAAGATCCCTCTTCAAAAGGGGGATTCAATTTAATTGCAAAACCTGAAATGTAAACATTGCGAACATGTGTTTACAACTGGGTCGATAAATACAAACAGAATGCAGTAATCCGCCTTTCTACGCTGCTACTGATGCTACTTTCGTCCACATACAAACGCGTTCCATATACACAGAACAGACCGGAAAGGTACAAAGTAAAATCTAGCCGAACCGAAAGCAAAAAAAAACAATACCGCCACACCACAGCAAAACACCATTAGCTAGGAGCTGGGCCGTTGCGCACCTCAGAGTGACAGTCGTGTCCGCGATCGAAACAAATCATCATCCGTCTGCAGTTTACGAAGGCAAATAGCAAAGAGAATCATTCGTGCCAGCTTGGGTTATATTTTTGGCCATTTGTTTTGTTGCGTCCAATCGCTGGGACAGCAACCGCTCTGGTAGGCCTTATGGCAGCAAGCATACAAACCATATATTCAGCTACAAAATAACGAGCCACGCATGCATAGAGCGGCCCGTCCATAGTTTTATGTTTGGGCTTTTTGGGGTTTTTGTTTTTGATACAGCTACAAATTACAGCATCAAACCGGAGCTAGGTAGAAGATAGAACATGCATACTACTTTTTGGAAGACACATTTTTTGGAGCATCTAGAGCCATGGTCGGCTCACCTTGAACCATCCGCACCAGAAATCGTTGTAACGCAGAAACAAACCGCGCCATCTTTATGGATTTTAGTTTGATTCAGAAGGTGGTGGAACGCTTTTGCCTCACTGCACACCGAAACATATGTACGAGATGATTCTCTTTGTAGCATTATTTCATGGCAATACAGGCAATAGATTGCAACAAAATTGCGTCATTCATAGGACAACACAAGCATAGCAAACGAAGCGACATACGGAGGAGAGCATGATAAAACAATGGAAAATTTCACGTCCGGTTAACACAAAACAAAAAACAGAAGCAACCTCTCCATACAAGATGATAGTACGGTTAGGCGAACGGTACCGCAGGATGGGATTACACTATTTTTGCAAGCTCCATTTAATGAAGCACCGTTTGCATAACAACTTTCAGGCTAGTTAAATTTCATACACGAACCACGTAATCGCGTAATGTATGTAAGTGGAAGAACAAAACAAACAACAAACACAATTCACCCATTATTTAAAGGACATGCAAGAAAACGAAACGTAAACAGAAATGATGAAATTAAAATTAAAAGTTTGAGGAAAAAATACTATTTGTGGACGAAGCGGGCTATTTGTATCGGTACGAAGCCGAGCTTATGCTGACTTTTACAACCCGAACGGATGGTTTAGTCGAACTGCAATTAGTTGATAGTTGAACAATTAAGAAAACGAAACAACCCTACAGAGGAGACATGTATCGCAAAGCTGCACTATATATAAATATATGTATTGTAAGCTCTATTTATCCCACACTGTTGATTGCTATGTTGCCTACACTTTGTGTTACCTGTTTCTACTACTACTACTACTACTACTCATCACAGCCTACCCACTCATACTACACGAGCATATTGCATGGGTTGGATGACTTTATTCTACCTTAGTAGTCACCTGAGTTGCGTGAGCTTTCGTATGGTTGTTGTAAGCGTAAAAAGCGAATATGTCTGCGTTAAAGCGTGCTAGAAGATGCGCAAAAGCTTTGTTATTCTACACAGTCTCACAAACACATATACACACACACGATCGTTATGGGGTGATAAGAGTAGAGAATGGAAGACGAAAAAAATGGGAATGATGATAATAATACGAAAATTAGCATACACTAACACAGACACTTTGACACTTTGACACGTTAGGAAGGAAAGGAACTTGGAACGAATGTGATTTGTGGTGAGAAATTTATACGAAAATTTTATAAATTGGGAAAGTGTTTTTTTGAGCGAAACAAATTTGGAACTCTGGCACGAGCGGCGTGTAGCATTGACGAAGTGACAAACCAGGACTTTTGCTTTTGTTTTAAAAACAGTTTTTTGTTACGATTTCCCTACCTTGCTTCCATAGGTCTCGGGCATGGATTTACCGTGTGTAGCGAACGTGTAACCGCAAGTCATTGCAATGTAACGAAATGAATGATAATGATCATGACATACTTATTGATTACAACAAATACTCTCTTTACGATGCTTAATGATTAGTGACAGTGACGCAGTGGCTAGGGCGAACGACGACAGGGAGTATAGGGCGCATTCCTAACCCCCTGACACAGGGTTACAGTGGGTTCGGAATCGAACAGGGAGAAGCTCGTCGATAGGTTTGGCTGGGCGTGCGTATCGTTACCCGTAAGCAGTATTCACACTGCCTTTTTGCAACAGCGTGCAGAGATAGCAAAGCGCAATAACACAATACAATACACACATTATCATACGCAAGCAAGCAGTACCAGCTGGCCGGATGAACTGGTGGGAAGAACAATAAAAGAAAAATAACACACACACACAAACCAATATAGCTCTTCTACAGTCCACAACACAACACAACTGATAATTATCGAAAAATCGCATTCAGCCAACTGCACTCCAGAACTATACAACCGAACAAAACGAAACGACGATAAGCGGAAGGGATGGAACGGGATCGGGAACGGGGGAATGGGTATGGGTTGGGGAGGGGGGAATTAGAGTGAGAGGAAGTTTAGGGCACGGTTACGTTGGCCGGGGGCAGCCCATGAAGATGATCATCCATTATTGAGGAGCGACTTAAAAAAGGATGAAAAGAAAAACCAGATTGTCACAGCCGAACACAGGAGTTACGATTACGTCAAGTCTAGATTTTAAAATTCAATACAAAATATTAAAGGAAAAAATGAACCATATAATGAACGATGGTTACAAACAATAGCTGACGTGTGTTTCGGTGGTAATTTTTTATTTCATGTATCCGAAAACGCTTCCTGAGTGGTTCGTAATGTGCGTACACAAATATCTAGGGTCCTGAAGACGTAAGTTCTTTGTACGTTTGCTAGAGCTTTCGTTGTAAGCTACGTAGCTGGATTTATGAGGGGAAATCTATCAAGAATCATATTTTCCTTTAGCATCAAGGAAAAAAGAAACAAATCTTCACTCTGCATTTGTGTATCAACTTCAAGACGGCCTACGATACTGTAGATTGGACATAAACCCATGATTTACACTCGAACTTTCCAAGTCTTTGATGGATGACACCAATAACACCAGACTGTCATCTGAGGTGATGTTCGAGTGAAGCCTTGTGTGATAAAGGAAGTTATTAGGATTTGATTGAGGATCGATGTAATGAAGACAATGAAGGAGGCTCGTGATAGAGCCTGATGATCAAAATATGGCGGTGCGATGTATACAGGAATCGTGTCTACTACTTGCTGCACAAACTCGGCGATCTAGAAGACTCTAGCAGATATATGGTACTATCCAACGAATGTTTACACAGTTATTATCCACAGATTAAAATGGATCGACAGATATTCCTTCAAAACATTAAAGTATCGGGTGACTTTTGATACTAATGACCCTATATGTTAGATACAATTCTGCGTCGTCATATGTAGTTCATTCCCCATTAAAATTTTATGTCGAAAAATGTTCATCACATACTAATAACTGGCCCGCAATATTGACCGTTAAGTAATAATCAATATTGACCGTTCAGTAATAATCACTTTTCAATTTAATATAGCCCAGCGAGAGTATATTTGACCAGACGACTTTTACTGAGTTTTACATAAGCGTAGCAATACGAAGCTCAGGCAGTTTTGCTGGGTTATTAAAGGAGATATCCGAGCTACTATTGAGAAGAAATTTGTACGCCCCTATCTATGCATTAAGACACCAAATTTGCTGTTAAGAATTGAAGAATTGACTGGGCGAGAAATTACACAGGGACTGATAGCGTATTTTT
This sequence comes from Anopheles maculatus, assembly GCA_002091835.1. Lineage (NCBI taxonomy): Eukaryota > Metazoa > Arthropoda > Insecta > Diptera > Culicidae > Anopheles > Anopheles maculatus. The sequence continues at coordinate 38,294 of KZ062876.1, forward strand.
TTAGTTACTTTTAGCTTTTTACCTACTAGACACGGACGATACAAAGCTATTCTTGCTGAGCCTCCTTGGGAGAAAATGAGCTTCTACAGCCAGCTAGAGCACACGAATTCACAGACCCAGTTTACATCAAGGTTTATTGCTCTTTGGTGCGATCGGTTCTGGAATATGCTGCTCTAGTACGATGGTCTTCAGCTGTTTGCCCCTTAATCCGTTTGAAATTCATCGAATACAAACTCACCCGGATAACTTCTTGAGGATCCAAGTGGATTACGACAGACGCTCTGCGCTGCTAGGCCTTGTGACGCTTAACCAGCAAATTTGCAACGCTCTCTGGTCTTAAAATATCCATCCTGCCAAGATCGCTCCGAACATAATCAATACCCATATAGAGGGTTGTCGATTCAGATTTGGCGTACCTGACCCTTGTTTATGTATGTGCATTTAATTAAACGCCTTAGCTGATGTGATGTATTCCTGATGAGTGACCTACTTTTATTTACTATGTATTTAAGTTCTTGTATTTTGTATTTGATTTATAATCTCGCTTCTAGGAAGCATGCAACAGGTCCAGAAGAGAAATCAACTCATAGCTGCATCTTAGTACTAAATGTGATAAACGCTAGAAGGATACGATAACATGGGAAAGTGATGATATCTCTCCACCAGGAAGATGCTCGGCAGCTCGACCCGTTCAGCAAGAGGCCTGGAGATAGGAGCTTTTCGGCTGAATCAAATGTAGTCGAAACTGTCTCATATCAGACGCAGCTCTGCACCGAGTTTTTTAAATCTAGCCAAACAATTTTAAACCTAGCCTTATCTCTACGACGTTGCTCCATAGAGCAGACCACAAAAAGATGAAAAAAAAATTTTAGCTCTTTAAAACCACCGTGTTACCATGTTGTTGTGCATCATAAACCAAATCTCTCGATAATTTAGAATCTTCAACGTCCTGTTTCAAGGGCGAAAGGGCAAGCGATAGGGCCAGCCGGACAGTTGAGGGTGCTTTCGTAGCTTCAAGAAAAAGAAAACCCGTGTTCCTTTGGCGAGATGAAACAAACTTGCCGATCTTGGGCGTGTGCGTTTTTGACAGCCCTCGTGGGTATTGTTGGGTTTTATTTGACGGATTCGTAGTAGGCAGATGCTTCCGCTCGTGTGTCTTTTTTTTTTGCTTTTCGGAAAGTGGAAGTGTAAGCTTTAAGGTAGTAGGTTTTCTTTCCCCTGTTTCGCTATTCAAATTTAAAGCATAACTGCTAGAATTAGCCGTGTTCATCATAACGGCAGAGCAACGTGGGCAAACAATTTTACTTAACCTTTATTACAGCGTACCGGGATCGGGATCTCGCACGGTTGCACCGAAATCGAGTAATCGAAATCCACTTCTCGTAAGCGTAACCGCTAGCCAAATGTTACTAAAAAGCCACACACTAAGCAAGAAAGAAAACGAAAAAATCCTCACGTTTTGCCGGCCCGATTTCAAAGAAAAGAGCCTCGCACCACACCGACACACACACACAGACCCGTTTCTTACGGCTTACGCTTATTTAACGTTTCCCTGGAAAGCAGTTAACCGGGCACCGGGCTCGAAAACGCGAGCATTCGCACGTTCACCGAACTGATACGCCCGTGTATTGCCACAGCGTTGGGTTTATTTTATTTTGTTCGATTTGTGCTTCGGCTAACGCATGAAAAGTGATCGCTGCCGGTGTGGTGCGGTTGCACATTTATCATGGCTTTACGGTCGGCATATTCGGTTCGGTGTTTTGCACGTGTCGAAACATTCTTCAATAGCGTATTCTATCCCATGCTAGACGCTGATGCTGAGAGGCGAAAGATCGGTGGGCTGGCGTTCGGTTTGACGAGCGCGCCCTGCCGAATTGTGTGAGAAGTTTCTTTATGCTTTACGGGCTTTTACGGTGTACTGTGCCGGGTACATCAAACACAGCATCTGGGTACGTATTTTTCGGTTACGTTTTTGTTGTAAGAAATTACCTTATCCACCATTTATATTGCAGTCGGTAGAATGTTGGTGTTTTTCGTGGAAAAATTTGGATTGAGTTTAAAATTTTACCATAAATTCCGTAAACTGCGGTAGATTATGAATCAGCTACCAGTCCACAATGATCGAATGAGTTTTCCCGCGATTATTAGGCACCGAAACATCAAAGCACAAAATACAAGCAAATTAACAGCAGATCTTGCAGAATTCAGTACAGCGAGCAGGCACACAAACGACGAAGACAAAAAAAAAAAATCTCTTTCTACTTAATCATCTAACGTAATAAAGGTTGCGTTTCGGTTGTGCCTTCAGGTGATATAACGTATCTATGCTCTTGTGAAATTTCACACGCACACATTCAACGATTGCATGCAAAATGGACGATGATCCAGCTGGTTTTTTGGAAGGTTTTTTGTGGGTATCGGAACGGGAACATCATCCTCCGATAGCACACACTGGACCGATAGCAAGATTTTCGCCCGACCGTTTAATGGAGCTAACTTTTATCCATTTCTCCTCCCCCCCCCCCCCCCCCTCCTCACAACCCCACCATTACGTGGTGAGACGATGATTGACTGTTGGATGCCGCAGCATATCTTGCCACATCAGCGGTGGAAATGATTTTCTCCGTATGCTTTTACTTTTGTTTTTGTAAGCAAAATTGAGCCTCCACGTCGCCGGAACGTGCCTGAACGGGGCGTAGCAATACTGGCAGAAATGACGCAACATCCTATTGGGGCGTTGAAACACCAGACCGGGAGAGAAAGCCGGCGAGGGTGAGCCGAGCAATGGGAAAACTTTGTCCATAATTGAATGCGGCCGTCAGTACAAAAGGTATCGGTACGCGGTTTTGATTAAGAACGACGACCTGGGGAAATGGTAAGGGATTGGGAAGCCGTGGGAAACAAATCCCCCGTGGGAGAAGCGCGGTATGGCACGCGCCGGGAAAGTAGTCGCGGAAGTTTTGTGAAAGAATGTTAATGCTTTGTTCATCAAACGCACAGACTGAGTTTCAATTTGCGCGTAATTATAAACGGACGGCTGTGTTTGAAATTTAATCTCACCTTGTCGCGTGCGCTGGTCCGTTTGATGGTGTGGTCGCCGGTGACACGAACCGCGACATTGTGTGTAATATGGAAAAACAGGTGGAGTTTTAATGTTTGTTATTTATTGGATGTCTTTGTGCACCGGCAAGGTTTAACAATGCTTACTTACTGTATCAATTTATCTTTAGTATGCTAGTCTTAGGTGGGGGAGTTAAAGTTAAAGGAATGATAATAGCATTCAGTGAGATTGGAATGGAAATTGAAGAGGTGATACAGGATGTTGAAGCACTGTACCTAGTGTGCATTTTAAAATTCGCCAGTGAAGGAGACGCGTAAGAGGAGTATATCAAAGACGTCCAAAAGCCATTCAACGATTCAACGACCAGGCCAGTCATTTGGTACCGAACATTGTAGGGATATAGTGTCGATTGAGACCCAACAAGCGTCGGTAAACATTCCTCGTAAAAACTTTTCACACCTGGTCGTGAAATTTACTATCCAGGCCAGAGCGGTAGGATTCCAGACAATTGAAGCTAGTTTGAGAAGAGTGTGGATTAAACAGCATAAACGGGCTTTACGACACATTAATCGTTTATGTCGGATGTGAGTCTACTTCTTCTTCTTCTTTCTTGGCCTAACGACCTCTTAAGGTCATGCCTGCCATTTCTGGCTTACTAGACTAATTGATACCGCATAGTTGGTTAGTCAATCCTCACTATGAGGGAACGGCCCAGATGAGACTTGAACCCCGGTTCTGCCGTGTGAAGACCGGCGCCGCTGTCGCATCACCACCGGGCTGCTCTACTCGTCAGGTCCAAAAAACCCAGAGATAATGGTTTCGAGGTGGACAAAGACAGGTAGTTTGGAGTCGAGGATCACATGCAGGACACGGAGGACATAGACTCGATGTAACTGGGCAGCTCAGAGGAAATAATCATTATGAATGGATTGATGTCACATAGGTCTAAAAACTTGACAGATCACCAATGGGTGAAGCAGTTGAGATAGGATTATAGCTACAAACAGTCACCGAGACCGGAATTAGCATTCATGGAGCATCTCAAAGTGGAAGGATATAGGAACAAATCATTCATAAGCAGAAGGAAATGAAAAGAGCTGAGGACACTACATTGGGGAACGCCCGACGTGCTCAAGGCTATCTTAACATTATTGCTACGACCCAAACAAGGAAAGATTCGAAACATTGCAACACATAGGCCGCCAATCCAAGTTTTTTAAAAGTCTTTTGTACAATCAATATTGTAGAACTACATCGACTGTTGCTGAGAAATCAGTGTAGACTACATCGACCTGGCGCCAGCGATCCATATCCATCCATTCCATTAGATTGTGGACAGTACAGCCCTGACTTGATGATAAATTATTATCAAGTTATTCAACTCGTTTAGGTTAAGGAAGCAGATATAAATAATAGGCAAAGTAGTTAAGTCTTCGTTGGTGAGTTAAGGAAAAAAACAATATATGATGAAATAAATAATTGAGGATGTATACGTAAATCTAAATCGATAAACACCTTCTTCTTATCTTTGGCAGTACTACCTTGAGATTCCTTGGACTGAAAATGCTATTAACACCTGTGTCCGGTGAGACAGTCCGGGCAGGATTCGATACCTAGTTCTGCCGTGTGAAGCACCTAAAAGCATCAAGTCACAACACCTGTTGCGATGGACTAAGCTCGTACTGTGTAGAATATGAAAAAACCCAGTACTCAAACTCGCTTTGAGATATGAAGTTTGTGCCATGAGATTGACACCGAACCACCAAATCCGTAAAGTCATTTTAGGCCTCCACATGTACAGAGAAGGATTGGTACGCTCAAATTTAGGTGGAATGATAGTGCTGATGTGTACGCAAGTCAGTCTGAGATATTGGATTTACAGATGATAATGGTGTCGAGGATGTCTGCAGCAGACCAAAACCATGAAGCGGTTGAAGTTATCGTTTGATTAAAAAAACCAGCAAATATTCGCCTGAATCCTAACTTCAGGAGACTTGATGCGATTTAGACGAGGAGGTCTTCGAACGACTAGATCTTTTGGTGGCTGAGGTACCTTTGACTACAAGGTCTCTTGGTAGATGAGTTGCTTTTGCTGTGGCTGTTGCAGTATTGATCGAAAATTAGATACGGCATTGGTTTCTTAAACCTCCTCAACACACAGAAATGAATCACACCACTAGCTCCTAAAGCTTGGTATATAAAACCTTGTCCCTTGAAAGATGTGTTTATATAGGCGAAAAACTTGTTCCCATTATGAAGATAATGACTGTATTTAAAACACGCTAATAATAGATAGGATTATTGAGAATACAAACGACAAGTTAGAGTAGATTTCTGATTCAACAGTGCGTTTAATGCGACGCAAGCAGATGTCGTTCCGGACAGCTCAACAACTCGTTGAAAGCGTCAACTATACGCCTGAACAAATAAATATCGTGATGAACTTGTAAATTAAATCCTTGAATCCAACGCTCCGGGCTTTCCACTGGACAGACAACTCCTTGATCGAAGAAGTGTTGATGAAATGTTCAAAAGTTTAAAGAGATGTCCCAACAACAACAAAAAAATGTGTTTTCTTGTTTGTTCCATGCTGTCCCACTGTGCCATGGCGTCTTGCGGAAAGTTTAGAGGAAAGCCGATTCCTTCCATTATCCCGGTTAGCAAGAAAGCAAACAGGTTGTGTGCCGAAAAGTGTGACGTGTCGAATCATTGATTTCTCGTTTGCTGGATGGATGAATTCTTTTAAATATTAACGATATGAATTCCCTACCCTATCCTAACACACAAATATAGCATTCCATAGGTAGTTGGAAGGTTGTTTTGCATATCAACGGGGGGAAGAGGAATGGCTGGTTAAATGGGTTGAACGAACACATACACCACGGCAAAAGTCAAGCAAATCCACAAACAAATAGCGAACAAAACGAAAATAAACACAGCCCCTACAACAACAGTGAGCGAACAATTTGTAAAGTGCTGCCAGCCAGATTCCCTCGTGTGTGTGTGCGTCTGTGCCGTCTAAAAATAAACTGTCCTCCTTCTTTTAGGACACTAAGCCGGCCCACTCCATTTCTTCTCAGCATGGCATTCCCAGCGGGGAAAAGAACAGGTATCGGGCCGTAACTCGTTCAGCTCGTTCGATGTTGCATCAATTTTTGAAGATCAATTATTAATAAGCTTCCCGGCGTGTTTAGCATTTCCTTTCTTGCGAAAAGCAAAACGAGGAGGGGGAAACTTTCGCCAACTACCACTCATCTCTTCCCTCCCGTCCCCTTTCCCCCTCTAACGACCCAGGGGAAAACAGTGGCGACGAATGTTCGAAAATCTTGAGCAACTTTTTAAACATTTACCAACCGTTTTTCGCCTATTCTTCCCCAAAAAACCCACCATTAGCGTCTGCCCGCTTCACGATACGCCCGAGTGGGGATGAAAGCTGATTGAAATTTAATTAATGACTATTTATCGCCCCACGGCTCAATATTTCGTCAATCAACGATCCTTCCCCCCATGGGAGATCAGTTCGGTGGGATGAAGAAAGGTAGCAAAAAATGGTAGAAAAAAATAAAACGTCTCCATAAGTCATTGCCGTGTGGCGTGTCCGCGAGTGGGTGGCCAATGAAAATAGGAACCCAAACGAATATCTAGCAACGAACGACAATCCCCAAAAACGCAGGTAAGACGAACCACACCGTGTTAAAGCGGTGTGTGTGTGTGTGATGAATGAATGAACCTCCGGTTGCTATGATTTCCCCACATCCGAGTAGGCCTCCAGGACTTGCTACTATTCCGGTCGACAGACGCCGCTTGACAGGCGGATGAATGTACGCAACTGCGCAAGCTTTGAATGTCGCGGCTTTCGGTACGAAACCGATGCGTTTCGAGCACGAATCCGTTGCTCACCAAGCTGCTCGAATGTGTTGTTTGGCGCGCGGACAAATTTCTACCGACCGTTGACAGTCGAACTGTGCGCGTGCTGTCGAACGGTACGCTTGGTACGGTGGTCGTCCCGATGACTGCAGGTACCGGTCCGGTAAGTCGCGATCAACCAGCGACAAGAGTGAAGCGTTAGCAGAAGAACTTTGTGATGAGTTGTGCATTAAAGCGTTCGTTAGTTCGGGTTATTCCTGGTGATCCATTGAGTGTTGTTAGGAAAACTAGTGCAAACTGATCATCTCTCAGAAGCTCTTCCTATGCCGACACAAATGGAGCACGGTCGTAAGTTTTAATGACCTACCGACTGTAACCGCCAGTGGAACGTGTGCATGCAACAAGCTGACAAGGATCGGAAGGATCGGTGCAGGGTGCTGTGAACGAATGTAATGAACGACATTGTTATCCCCGGTTAATGTGACCGCTTGCCAGAGGCTTGTGGCTAGAGTCCTCGCCCCAACTAAAACAACCAAACAATTCGTGACATCATTTTGCCGGCCGTTAGTCAGTGTTGCAGCGGATCGAAAACAAAAAAAAAACAACGCTTGATTATCTCCTATAGCGCGAGAGCGGTTTTGATGAAGCTGGAAACGATAACGGCCCCCCCGCGAGACAACTCCACCCCGGATGAGGATTATGTGCGATGTGCGGCTGTGGGGACGTACTGGCAAACCAGATGCTTCATAAACTAATTACTTTCCACGGAGTGTGGGCAAAGGTTAAGCAGAACGAATGGCAGGTATCTGCCAGGTGATCCGGCGTCGCTGTTTGCAGCAGGTTTAATGCAGTGGAACCACTGAAAAGGTGAGTGAAGTAATGAGAATTGATTATTTTTGGCTTATGATTGCGTGTTGTCCATTTTGTGCAGTTTGATGTTATAATAATATATTTTTAATTCGTTTGGAATTAAATCCCAATATGTACTTTTAATGAAGATTGTAGAATGTGTTTACAGTTATGGTTTCGTATGTGTTATGCATACAGTTTGAGCCATTTCTATATTCTGCTCAGCTTCAAGTAGATCATTTTCAAAAAACAATCTAGGCTTTGTTCAAATTTTTTGACTGCAATTTTGGCTGCAGTTATAAAATTTAAATAAAGAAAAACGTCGAAAAGTCTATACAAGGCCTAATAATACAATTTGTCTGATCAAAAACTACGTGTATTTAAGCCGATTCACCTTTTATCATAACATGAACGTTTGAAATTCTTACATGTTCAATAAAATTAATACTTAACGCTTTGAGTTTAGTGTAGTACTGCTTGAAACACAACAAAAACCCGTTTTGTGTTCAAACGTAGATTTTACAATCCGGAACAATACCTTCACCGCAGCGAAACATAGTGAATGGTAGTGTTATTATAAACTTATTTCAAAACCACTTTGTTAAAAGTTAAATAAGCCTCGTTTGCTGTTCATTTGGGGGCAGCTTTTTTGCATAACGGTAGTGTGTTGCAAACATCGTTTAAGTTCATTTGAACAGCTTCGTGTGCCCTAAAGTACTTAAAGTTCGCTCTCTCATTAGTTCGCAGCGAACGTTTAGCGACAGTTGAGGAAAGTTTATGATTGTTTACACGCGCACTTCCTTACCAGCACTTTCCCGGCAGTTGGTTTTGTAACAAGTGTGCCGCGCCAGCAAGCGGAAGGCAGCGAATTTGTCAACTTTACCAAGCGCTGAGTAAAATTTTCTACTTTGAATCCATTACCAAGGCATACCTAGGCATCGAAAAGATGACGACAAAAAGTTGAGCCCCGAAACTAAACCGAAAACGCGACGCGGATGGTACAATTTTTCAACAAATTGCGTTACGTTTGATACCGGCGAAAATGTCAGCAAATTGAAGATTATTACATTACTGTTTGTGCATTTATACGCCATTCCGAACACACTGGCAGATATTGGACGAACTTTATAATAAAGTTTTGTCAGCTATAAATAGCTTGAATAGGAGAAATGAGATGATTTTTATTTTTGTTTTGTGTTTTTTGAACATCAGAAATTCAAATTTGGTGCTGTTTTTTTTTTGGAATCTTTATGCCTCATATATTTATAAAACCTGCAAATGATTTGCTAATAGTTACGGTGAAAATTAAAGTGGCTACAAATCAAAAACTTCTAAAAGTTTTAGAGGTAATGAAGTGATCATTGATGGAATTGTGATCCATTTAACATTCTCGGTATTCAATTTAAAATAATTAATTTCCCACAACGAACTGTCGTTGAACGTTAGTTAAATGGTGGCGAATGTATTCTTGGAATCATGAAACTTTTATTTTCAGTCTGTTTGATGTTACCGAACTTTGATTCAAGAACATTATTATTATTGATCATTAGTTTTAAATGTCTTTATGAAAAGTGTTTGTGACAAGTTATTAATCATTTTATATTACTATAATGTACACGTGTCGTGTTAGCAAACGATCTAAAATATAATCCAAGGAACAAACTTATGTTTGCCCTCGAACGTTCTCTTCATGGTTCCTTTTTGATTGATGCGAGTGTATTAATAGATGGCACACGATAGGTTAAAAGCTCTGTTCGTTATCCATACACCGATGCACAGCAACCGAGTAAATCGAACCATGGAAAAGTGAAAGACAATGATGGAAATATTTGCTCGAACAACTCTGAAATTCACATGGTAATACTATGGGATCCGCAATCAACCAATCGTACCGGCTCGTATTTCCTAGAAAAGGAAAGCTCCTTAATAGATAATTAAATTTCCAGGCATTTATTGGCGAAGCTTTTAGAAACACACAGCAAAGAAAAGGGTATATTATTACTGCACTGTCAGTCACTATACATACAACAGTTTATTGTATCAGATTCTTGTGGACAAATGTATTTAACGTGGATTAACACTGCTATCGAGAGATGTCTAACCCTCATCCTTCAATAAAATTGGTTTCATTTAGACACAATTCTCGCCAACTGATCAGATGCAATCTTCTTGGAAGGGTTTCTTCGAACAAACTGTGTACAAACCTCCTAAAAGTCGTCAAAATCATTTTTTTTTTTTTAATCGAATATTAAACTATTCTAACTATTCCTTGCTCGACTCCCAGTTCGGATTCCTTCAGCACACGCGCATGTAAATGTCATGGTTGTTTGCCAAACCGAGTAAGACACCTTTAAGAAAGAATTTACGTCATTGGACCAAAATAAAAACGACCTGCCGGAAGTGGGACGTGATTTAAGAGCTTCTACATATACTGCTGGCCCCATCTCACAAGGTAAAGAATCCAATAAATCGACCTTCACCTGAATCGTCCGACCGGTCCGAAAACTAAACTAAACGTTGTACTACTCCTCCGCCCCGATTACTGGACCTTCCCGCCGTCCGGCCGTAGGAAAAACATTCGTTGCACATGCGACCTGACCGGAAATATGTGCGCTGGTTGGATGGTGTGGTGTTGAGCGCGGAAGGTGGTTTGATGAATGGTAATACTGAGTATCGTTTATAGTGGGCATTTGTTTCTATTAATCCCTCTCTCTATTGAGGTGATTTGATTATAGTTTGCTGCTATTATTAGGGAGCAAACTATAGCTTTTGTTTATAGGATCGTTCGCTAGGAAATTGCACCCAGTTATTACAGTGATGAACAACACAATAGGGTCTCCTAAATCATTAGCAATATCTTAATTTTCAATAGCAATTATGTGTTTTCGGAAGTTACCCTATTGTTTGTATATTAAACGTTACAATGCGTTGTGGAATAGTGGTGAAATTAGTTAAACAGGTCATTAAGAAACATCGTTTACGGAGAAAACTCGTTCAGAAGACAATGTTAATGAACTACAACATGTGGCACGACTCAATCCTGTCTATGGTTTAGATATCTGGCTATTTAGTTAAGGAAAATCTCTATATCTATATAAGTCAATTAATCTAAAATAGAACAGATACTAGTACATGGCCAGTGTCTATGTCCTAGAAAGAGTCCATGGGACTGTTTATGGACCAATACAAAGGACTTATCAGACTATGAGACTATCAGATACTAAGAATATCAAATCAAATCGTGCTGTATCAGATAGGTTCTTGAGGTTCCGAGTCCTCGATAGGTTAGACAAAAAATTAACAGACAGTTTATTTTAACGATGAAAGAGAGGAAATGTTAACTATATAAACGTTTTGTTTAGAAATTGTATGCTAGTGGACAGAAGGAGTGTTGTTAACATTAATTTGAATCTTAATGAGTTGTCTAGAACTGACCTAGCATACGTCAACATGAGTTACCTCAGCTGAAATGCGCCTAAGTTACTTCAATATCGAATCAAAAGAATACTTGCCTCAAAGGTAATAAAAGTAACAAGCAATCGACCTCTTTGAATACAACGAGGTTTTCATACTCTCCGGAGTTACGTAGCGTAGTCCTGTAACTGGGCCAATTTATTAGTTGCGTTGGAATACAACAACAACTAGGCGTGCTCATTGACACAAGATTGACGTTCGAGGACCATGTCGTTGCGAGGAGCACTGGTCACTAACATGACGTGTGAGCTTTGTCACCCCTTATGTTCGCTTTTGGAGTATGTGTGTATAGTGTAATGGCCCCCTTCAATGAATTGGTGCTACTCGAATATAACCAACGTCGGGCTACCCGCTTCGCCCTCGTCAATGTGTCAGGAGCAAATTTCAATGAAGTACAACGTGTTAGTCGACGGGATCTTGTCTACGGTATAGAGATCTGGCTGTTTCATTGAGGATAATCAAGCCTAATGTAGAACAGATGTAGATGTCCTGTATGTATGTACCTTCCAGGACACACTTTGGCTCTCGTAAGACGTAACCCCCCAACTTTTACGCAGTCGGTGAGACGTTTGAATATGATTTTATAACATTAGACGGTCTTATTATCTCGTACGCCACTGTACGTCCTATAAACCAAACTGTGCAACACACAAACTGTCGATAGGTTCAGTAGATATTTGTTATATTGTATAGTTTTATTTCTGCTTTGAAAACAGTAGCTTCGTTTCTCGAAGCACGAGGTTATTTCACACTTCATTTTTCCTATTTTTTAATTCTTTTTCGTCTCTGTTTTGCGTCCTTGACTTCTGTCATTCGAGCACTACACAATCCTTTCAGTAACAATCGCGTGGATGACATGCACGATCATAAGCTTAACGTGTGTTAGTGTCGAAAGAGAAATGGAATGATATTTTCCAATCACTTCAGCTCAGGAGAGCTACTTTCACAACTAATCCTTTTACAGGAATTATTTCTATATGCTGGAACCAGGATGCTTGCACGAAGCAAATTGTATAACGAAAGGTATCTTTTGCACCAACATTAGTAGCTACTAAAGGGTCTAAACTCAGAAGGTCCGATTATTGCTGGGTCGACCATTAAGCCGGTTTCGAAAGGATTTATACAAAATGTTCCCCCACGTTTGTACGGTTGAGTTGGTTTTGCTAAGGCAATTTCCATAATAGTGCTTCCAGTTTCAAGTACACACGCTTCCGCTAGGTCCACGTTGGGGTTTGAAACATTCACTGTCCAGAACTATCTAACAAACATGCTCTTTTTCTCGGACTCTTTCTAACGTTCAACAGTTTCGTTCGTTCTCATGTTTGATTGCCATCTATTGAATTGAAAATGGCAAGCGGGCCATCGATTCGCTCATTATGTGGGCAACATTACTGTGCTGTGTCTTCCCTTTTTCCCGAACTGGTCCCATCGATTTGGGGAAATATTTTCCACTCAATGCACTGCGAAAAAAAAAGATGCTAATGTTCGGTTCACGTCGCTTCAAAGTGTTCTCGTTCTCGATGGATATTGAAATCAGCAAACTGAAGGTACAATCGTTCCCCTAGCGAACGATTGGTCGCATTTCTTTATAGGTCGCACAACGATTGTTTTCCACTTCACAAGTGGAAAATGAAATAGCAAATAAAGTACCATTCAAATGACAATGGTCAAGGACATAAATGGTGCTGCTTGGGAGAGCGAATGTCACGGTCTTCCGACCGTGCCAGCACGATCGCTTGGTACAATTGCTTTCTGCAAACTTTTTAAGTAGAAAGCTGTTAGTACAAAGCGCACTTCCCGTGCTATATATAAAGTTTGTTCGCCGGTGGTCGATAAGATAAACTTGTTTTTGCAGAATGCCTTGTGTCGTTTGTGTTTTTTTTTTTGTTTGCTTCTGCTAAGCCTCCATCGGGGTCTTCCCCGTGCAGCGTTTTGCTGTTGTTAATTATTTTACTGACTTTTGACAGGAAATTAAGTCGTACCGGCAGTGAGCAGTGGATTCGGTGCCGCCGACCACCGTATGGTGCAGAAAATACGGATTACCGGCCATCAGACGGGTGTTGGCGCTAGAGCGTCAGTTCGTTCAAGGTCTAGTTTTAATTAAAGCCATCTCATACCCGAGATATTGTGTCCGATCGTCCGATGCGTTCGTTAACGTGTGATGAATGTGAAATTATGTAGCATCACCGTAATTAGCATTTTAATCTTAGTACGGGAGACCAGCCGTCTCCATCAATTGCTTTGAAGTGCGCAACAAAGTTTCGCAGCAAGGCAAGCGTCGAAATAAAACGGTAATTATATTTTTACTACATTGGATCGTACGTTTTCACGGTGCCTGCTGTTGGTTATTTTCTTGTACTTTTCACACATCTGGTTCGCCAATTTTGTAAGATTTTTCAAGTAATGTATTTCCCTTAAAAACATCTACACCAAACCAAATTATTCCTTCGCTACGGTCGAGTGAGCGCACTGGTTAAGTGTGTCCTGTATATATTTTGTAGAACCAACCACCCATGAGTTATTGGCAAGAGAAAAGGGGTTCAGGATCCGGGATCGATCCTGTAGGAACCGAATGTGCTAGTGAAAAGAAAGCGAAGATGAGCATTCGATAGAAAAAGGGACACGAGCTTCAAATATATTATCGCATTCTTCAACGACCAGCGCAAGATTCGATAAAACCTTACCAGGGGACCCAATGCACGGGTCCGGTCACTAGTAGCATAAAACCGTTTCGGAATTATTTTCGGCAGAAAAGGTTTCCCGAAAGGACGTCAAAGAAAAGCGAGTCGCCGACCATCACCACCAGCACGGCAGAAAGGGATTTGTTTTGTCCTTTCGCTAACAATGCTACAGTGCGCCATACGGGACAACCCATAATGGGTTAAGTGATTTTTTGTCCCCAGTTTTGATTCGATTAGTTGTCAACTGTCTTGAGTGCAGCAGCACACACACACACACACATACTGCTTCTTTATCTCTGTTCAATACGTCTTTCGTGCAGGTTCGTTCTTCGCTTCATCAGTCAACATCAAGACTCGGGCGAAAATGTACGGCAAAAAAACTGGCAAACTCCATTGGCCTTCACGGCGTGGCCATCAAGCATCGCTTCACGGAAGGACGAAATTAATTATCCTGATTTTACTTCAGATGATAAAATCATTAGCCTGATTTTCCAAGGACGGCAAGGTGTCAAAACGATACCCGAAATGGAGTCGTGTCAACGTTTGGGGCAATTTCCCGAACTTTTCTGCCAACTTTCTGCCGCTAGGTGGGACGATTCTTGCGCGTTGATTGATGAATGTAGTGAGCGAGAAATCTTTTTCCTTTTCTTATACTCGAATGTCCAGTTTGTTTAGCTTTGAAGGACTGTCCCTGCAACAGTACGTAATGGATGTAAAAATCAATCTGCCTTTTAATTGGAGGATTTATAGTCACATTGAGTTTGGAACTGTGTCCCGACAGGCAGGTTGCGTACCTAATTATCACGCTCAATTTCTTTCAAAGAGTCTCAATTAGATTACGTTCCTCGAGTGGGTAACGCAATGCCCAAAGCAAGCTACTCAGCGACTCGACTAGACTAACGAAGCAGTGATGAAGTGATGACTGTGACACACGAAATATCGCTAATCGATTCGGACGCCTCGAGACACATGTCGCTGGAAACGCTCGTGGGCAGCCAAGGCTGTTGCTAATTTTCCCTTTTTTCCTGGGAAACTATCCGCGCTCGCTCGGTCGGTTCCGGCAGCGGTCATGATAAGTTAGGCGAAGGCGGCCCGATACGAAGCTGTCGTTAATTGATGAGCCAAGCCAGGTTCGATGAGCAAACTGTTTTCACAGAACTGCTGCGGGCGGCAACAAGAATGGAGGTCCATCGCTCTGCTCCCTCTAATATTTGTTGTTGATTGGTCAAGGGTAGCGAGAAAATGGAGCGCAGTGTTGGTGAGGTGAGTTATGTGTGTAGGTGAGCGTAGAGATAGTCCATATTTTACATCCATCGAGCGCTGCGCGGTCGTACCAGGTACGCTCTTTCTGGGTTTGTCAAACAGAGGGCTGATGTCACGCCTTGTTGTTGTGACGAGCTACTTCTACAAACGAATGCTTCCGTACCAACACTCCTTTATTGCAGGAATTTTGTGTTCCGTTTTTGTTGTTGTGCTGCTCCACAGCTTATCCTTTCGCCATTGGAATGTGGCGCAGTACGTTTACACTAGGAAAAAGCAGGCTTATCTGTTGGCGATGCATTGAGGACACTCCCGAGAAATCTATGATGGCGTTTGGAGGTGGTAATTAGATGAACGTCACATTTAGCATTGACTGTTTTCTAAAACTCTGGCAAGGGTTTTGCTCACTGAGACTGTTGTGGAGCTGCAAACCATATGCTCTTGCTATTGATTAGTACTCTTAGTATTGGTTTCTAATTATATCTTTCTTATGCACTAGTTCTAGTTTTTAGGCTTTCAGGGTTTCTTTGATTGTCTTCTATGTAACTTATTCCAAAAAATAATTATAGCATCACGTTTACTTCTACCTTTCATGCGCGGAACCTTTCATGCTCACTAGTTAATCTTAATCTTCAAGTAATGTCTAACCTATTCTTATATACATCTGCTATGGATCGATATTCTTATTAATCTATCAATCTGTCAGTAATATGTTAACTGTAATTACCGCTGTAATTATTCTCCTTCAACGATTTATAGCAAATGATTTTACCTACGATGCGTATCCACCACAGGCTGTTAATGGGGTCTGTAAGCAGCAAAGCACCTTAGCAAGGTTTTTACGTTTTGTGGTTGAAATGATACCAGCTCTCCATACAAACTGATGGACAAAACTAGGCAAGAGTGCCAAAAGCTTTAGACATTATTCGAGCAAGAACCAAAAATTAGATTCGACCAAATTTGTTAGTTTTAGTTTTTTTTGGTATTTCTAGAGCTTCTGTGGGTTAACTGTGGTTAGAGGTTCTGTGGGTGGTAGCTCACACCACCGATGTTTTTAACTTGTTAATATCAGATTTTTCATAAATTAAAAAAAATATATTATACAGCTATGCATTTTCCATTCCTTAAAGTGTTAGCAAATTTATGATGAAAATAAATATGCAAGTTTGTGACGCACTTAGAGCATCAACTGTCAATAGGATATGTCAGTTATCAAACTGTTCTAGTTGGCTTTGACTGTTCTGGTTCAATTGCTGCGGCTGTTCGACTGTTTGACCGCAGGTGGTATAAAATTTCAGATTTTTCCAAAAAGCAATACTTCTTTCTCCTCGACATTACGATTAAGACAGGGCTTGGCCATTACTGTGTTCATTTTAATGTTTTCGGAACTTTGAGTTTTTTCTTGACTATGAGTTTTTTTTTTTTATTCATATAGAACGGCCTGGCCGTATTGCTGACTATGAGATTTGTTAGGAATAAAAACTGGCACCACTACCCTTATGCTCTCGGGATACAAAAGTATAAACATTTGTTTACACAACTTCCATATAAATGTGACTTTTGAAGTATCTAATCAACCAGGACCAGTGATTTGCACTCCGAAAAAGAGTTGTTTTTCATCCATTTCCCACATGTATTTCAAGCTATTCAAAGCCATTCCTTTCATTTCGGATTTTTCCAAACAATTGATAAGAAAAATAAATCCAGTTGTAAAATTCATCTTTCAATTTCAATATTTTTCTCAGCTTGACAACTTATTCATACGTGAGAAAAAGTATCAAGAAAACAACCATGAAAGCAGCTGTTTTGAGAACTCTTATTTGTTACGGTAACAATTTTCTTAAAACCCGGATTTTTCCCACGCAGAAATGAGAGCTTTCTTCACTTGAAGTTGCTGCTGGAAAGTAGTATATGAAAAATTCTGCTTAAGCAAACGCAACCAAAACACGTATTTTCATGAAAATTCGACGGTATTAGCAGTGGTTTCAATATATTACGTGGTACTCTATTAGGTTGAATTCGTTGAAATAAAATACTGTTTTTATTTGTGTAACACATAAATAAAAGTACGAAGCTTCCAGCAATGCTTTTAAAATATTTCGCATTTCTACGACTGTTTATTAGTACAGACATTCGTTGGGATTGTGAAGCAATCTGGTTTTCTGGAACAACGCATTGTAATGTCTTTAGTACCCGGAGCGCTAGAACACGAGTTTAACTTACGGTCTCCGCTAACCGACTGGCGACATATTGTGAAGGCCAAAGCTGGATAATTTTGTTCGTTGTAGTAACTGTTCCTAAGGCATTTGAATGTCAGAAAACAGATGAAAGTTGTAGATTGCCGATATTCGTCTTTTTTTTATTTGCAAGAGTTTTACTCATATGTTACGAATGCAACTCGATTAGCAGAATTGGTTATGGGTAGATTCTAAGCTTTCCGTGAAGTTCGGTTAAAAATTTGGTGCGCTTTTATTCGCTCTAAGTTCGCAAGTGGTTTTCTACTGGTGATTACGCGCTCGATCCTTGTCACCCCGGATAAAACGGATAACCGTTTGACGATATCCCGTATAATCGGATCAAACTTTTACTGTTTGTTTACAAATATTGCAAACGTCTAATAATAAATACACTAAGTTCTATTAGTACTGCACGCCTGTTGTACCCATCATCATAACTCCAACAATGCTTTAAAGCAGAGATGTCAAACGCATGTTTGCCGACTGGACTGCACCCATAAATTGCAAAAATATTAATAGTGTAATGAAATGCATTTATCAAAAGTAAGGCTATCCGGTAGCCAAAGCTCTTCACGCAATAATACTGGAGCACGAATCTCATCATGACCATGCTCCCATAGTGAGGACTGACTTTCAAACTACGTGGTATCAATAGGTTCAGGAAGCCATTAAGATGGCCGGTATTTAGGAGGACCTTGATTGTCGTTAAGCCAAGAAAGGTATATGACTGCAAATGTTGTTAAGCATCTGTAATTTATACCCAATTCGCATTAATCTTAGACCAATCTTATCTCCAAAAGAATTATTCTAACAGGGCTAATACCAATTTCATGGTTAAATGCTTAAAATTTCGTATGGATTGGTGTTTGTATATTTGTTGTTGGGTAATATAACTCTTTATAGTTATTTAGAAGATAATATAAGTATAATTTATCGCCACACAGTTCCAATAATATGGACAGAATCAGCCATGATGGTAAGAAAATTCCTTCTAGGAAGTTCCCGCTAGTCGATTGTCTCCTTTGACAGATTTAGAGGACTTGACTTTTGTTTGACACGTTTGCTTTAGAGAATGGAAACACCAGCGGACGCTTAATAAATTTAGCTATGATACTGATTGAGGGTGCTACTTGTAGGCTTCAGGTATTTTATATTGATGTTGATCATGAAGAGTCTGGTAATACTTCATTTCAAAGAAAAAGCTTATTTAAAAACAAAACAAGGCTTTCAAGTAAAGCAATAACTTAATTTATGCATTTCAATTACGCGAATTCACATTCTTTCGCTAGCAATTGTCACAAAGTTTAGAACTATTATAAATTAGGTGTAATTAATTGTTTAATTTAAAACTTCACAACCCACCCTCTAACTATAAACGAGCATACGTTCAAAGTATGACAATGCCGGATAAGAAAACTTGATCCTACAATTATGTTAAAATCACAGCATGCACGCGCTAAAACGCGATGCCCGCCGGCGTACAAAACTCCAACCAACCGGAGGATGCTACTGCCATGTTCATTTTCACAACGTGTTCGAGAAAAATGAACACTCTCTAATTCGCTTCCTGGTGTCACATGCCAACCAATGGGTAAAAGTTCCACAGCACACAACAGTTACGGCACGATACACGGTGTGACTCTTATCATCATTAACAGTCATCTGACAATTGCTCTGATTGCTGCCACCGTACTCACCGAGTCCCATCGGAACCGATCCGTCAGGAGTTTGTGTGCCTTAATGTGCCAAACTGCTGCCAAACCACTGCCACTGTTGGCGCCGGTCCCACTTGCGTCGGTATGTAAATTTAGCATGTCTGCCATTCTTGGAAAGCGTGCTTTGCAGGGATAACACACTCTTGAGATTGTCGGTTTCTTAGTTGTTTTGGGAGGAAGAGCGAACAGAGTTGGGCCACATTCCACGCACCACGGATGGTGAACCGGCAACAGACGGCGAACGTACTTGCTGGTACGGCATCGTGCCTCGCGTAGCTCACAAGAACATCACAAACTTAGGTGCAGCACGTGAAACAAATGAAACTGTCCACAATTTGAGCCATTAATGGCACACCGTGGGAGGAATTGTGTGGCGCGAAGGTGCGATAAAAACGGTCCGTTTCATATCGGAATTAAGGGTGGCATTTCGTCTTCACCTTCACCGGAGCGTAGATGTTTTGCCGTTGCGCTAAGCGTTTTAGGGTAGCGCTACAATGGGTGTCTTGCCGGCATGATTAATCTACCCTACGGCCGGTTGGCTATTAATAAGCATCGTGTGATGTTCGCTGAACTGGTGGCCTGTTGCTATTATTATTGTTATTGCTATTATTCAGCCAACCACCCGGTTCCGGAAATGATCTAAGAAAGTTTCGAGAGCGAATCGGCACTGGCTCAGCTCAACGGCCAATCATTTCCGAACGATAAATCCTACCGCTTACAGTGACGCTGGTCTATTTGCCTGACTGGTGCCAGCGGCGAGTGTTTGATGAGATGGATAGAGTGTGGATGGAAATTAATAGGAAATTATATTACCACTGCCGGGCAAAAGGCTGCCGATTATTACTGATTAATTATGCATTTATTTTTGACCGGGACGAAGAACAAAGCATTATACGACAGTTGAAAGTTAATGTTTTACAATTTTCTTACTATCAAGAGAATAGATAAATACAGCAAGGAAAGTGTAGAAAAAATACTCAAGGATTATAAAAGTTGATCGCTTTTCGCAAAAGCAAAGGCGTACAAAAAAAGGTCCAAATTGTCCTTTGAAGCCTTTGATTTTGACAGAAATATTGACAAAAGATGATTGTGTTTGTGGTTGTGAAATTCATGTGAGGAAAACGTGAATGAATATGAGCATCTGTATCGCTGGTCGATTTGCAACTGTATATTCGTTTGTCCATAAATAAATCCATACAATAATTCGACTAGTTCATGCCATTTGTAGAAAATGGAACAGTTATTTGTTTATAACAGTATATTTGTTTGAGTCTGGGAAGCCACAACAAGTTTCCTACATTTATGATTGTACGTGAATAATTTCAGACACATTAGAATTCCCTGCTCCGGAAGGTAGTCCCTAAATCCATTCGCTGGTTTTAGTGGAACTGGCGATATGCAAGTTGCAGCGGTGTTCTTTAATATAGTGAACCAGTTTCAATCAGTGATTCTTGGTTTGTTATGCAAAGAATACCATGGAATACCATTGTTATGAAGTGAGACCCGTTTTCCTCGGTGGAATCATGTTGGTCATCTTAGAAGCGTGAATTGGTTAACTCTTCAAAATGGTCGTCGATGCCACCACTTACTCGTCAATTTTTACTTTTTACTTTTAAACTCATATTATCAGAGTAAAAATATCGTAAAGATAATTCCGTCCTTCTCAAACCTGTGTTGGGGTAAGAGGTGGGACTTATCATCATCATCATAACCTGATCTTAGTTTACTAGTGTTTAATTCATATTATTGTTTAATTAACTACGTTTTCTTGAACATCAAACGAAATTGATAAAAGAAGTGATATTACCCTTAATATTATTATTATTGTTTAATTAACTACGTTTTTTTGAACATCAAACGAAATTGATAAAAGAAGAGATAGAAAGGAAATTGATTAAGAAATTGAAAATAAATAAAATTCTGCTTCATTAGCAAAGTATAAATAATATTGAATAATGTTGAGTGTATTATTCACTAAAACAATACTGTTTTGTGTATGATTTTTGCTCAAACATTATTCACTCGAATACGTTGCAAAAAGCAATGGAGGCGCACGGTGTTTTACTGAATTGCGTAATATTTAAAATAATGTAAACCTTTGCACGATCTTGAAATTTTCTAAAAAGACGTCCAATAATAATGAAAATACCATTAATATTGTTAAATGATTTTTTCAAATTAAAAAAAAAAACGGTAGAATTTTTTTTTTTATTTTGTATGGATTGTGCCTCACGCGGAAGTCCGGAATCTCTGAAGTTGAATATTTTCTTAACATTGCGGAGAAATTTCTTAACGATTCTGTTTTTTTACTCATATTACTTGTGTTTGACATGGAGTAGACCTACTTTTGTTTGAGTGGTTATATTTTAGAGTGTAATAACCGCAATATATTAATCCCATGTCTACCACTGTTGCGAGTTAGAATATGACATTATGTGCATAGGACACGACAGTGTGCTGCGCAACTTTCATGTAGAGAGAAGCAATTCGCGATTGGACCATCGTACAGACAACATCTTCAGTCAGACGAACTTACTGTCTTCGGTCCTTCTGCCTTCAGTTCTTCTGCCTTCAGTTCTTCATTTCTTCAGTTCTTCAGTTCATCAGTGGTTTATAATAAAGTGCGTCTTTACAAGAGGTTATATTTAATTTATGTGTGAAGATTAGTAAGATATTTCCCAATCATTTAGACAGCTTTCTAATGCTTAATAGTTGGTCTAGTCACCATTGCTTGGGCTGACATTCAAAACAAGAATAATGAACAGGGCATAAATGCATCTACAACTTTGCATAAAACGATTCAATTAAGCTATTTTGCGCATAATTATTTTTGACGTTGCAATTACATCCAATCACAAATTTGTCGGCCCTAAACAGTTGCTGGACGTCGATTGTTTTGAAACAGAACGCACCAGAAGTTTCCGTAGAGCTTACCAAGTTTGTTTTTCTCTTTTCACTGGAAAAAAAAACTTGATGCGTGGAAACTGACTAGAACATTGTAAATGATTAGTACCATTCTAATCTGTACCGAGAATTCTCTGTACCACTCCATTCAAGATAATATGCCATGATTAATTTAAGAATTGAACATCAAGAGTATGCTTCCTGGTCTACTAGAATAATTCACTTAGTTGATTCAAGGGAACGCTTCCCACATTATACACAAAGCAAAGATCTCTCTCGCTTAAATGAAGTAAACGAAATCTATTTTTTACATAAAAATCATGAATAAAAGCAGCTGCCATATTTATAAACTGAAACACAAGAAATTTATGTTGCACGGAGTTTGTTTTCTTTTGCCTACGTTCTCTGAAAATGCTTCTGGGCAAAGAAAGGAAATAGAAAAGGTGCGTGGAAAAATCCATTATAGATATTCGAAAACAGACGAAGCCTTCGAGACGATCTTCTCGGAAAGTAAAAATAAGTACCTCAACAACAACAAAAAAAATGAGCGTTACGTTCATGTGTCTGCAAAGCTAGGAAAAGCGTGAACGCTTCTACGAATTTCGATCTTACTCACAGACGTGCACTTTAATCGTGCAACTTTAATTGAACAGTATGGTTGCATTCGTTGCATCTGAAATGAATTAGTATATTCTACCCACTCCATTCGATTCCAAAATCAAACAAATCTCGAATCAACTTAAAACACAAAACATCAGCAACAGTATGCTGGTGTTTTTCTTTAGCCATGAGATTGGTTGCGCTTCAACAGCAGCTCGGAAAGTTTCGCTTCCAAGAACCAATACATTTACCTACAATACCCAATTCCATTCACCGTGCGGTCCTGTGTGTGGGAAAAACTTTTGTTTTCTTTCATTGGAGGAAAATTTCCATGAACTTCATCCACCTCACTGCACGGCAAGCATGATACCACGCTTATTTCTCGATTATTTGATTAAATGTGAACAGTTTGCTTTAAAGATGAATTTGCATACCAGCAAATTAAACAAACCAACCACACAAAAACGACAATGAAAAAGGAAAACTAACTCCTCACCCTATTTGCTCTCTCTCTCGTTTTTTACTCATTTACAGACTGCCCAGCACATTGACCGCGCGCCGGATGCAATCAACCAGCGAAAAAGCGGATGTCCTTGTGGTGAAAGCCTACCCGCTGACGGCAACTATCCACCTAACTAGCCGCCAGTCGTCGATGGCAGCAAATAATTTCCGGCGCATCAATTCCACCGTCGCCCGTGTTCGTTCGGGTTTGCTGTGCCCAATAGAGGGTTGTGCAAATAACCTTTCGGTCGCGCCGCAGGATACAGACACTGTACGGGAGCCGGGTGACTCGGGCTGCTGTTTAGCTATTGAATTATAACATTCCCTGGCGTTTGCCGACGTGTAATGGGAAATGATAAGTGTGTGTGTGTGTGTGTGTGTGACTTTGTGTATGTGTGAACCAGAATCATAGTTTATGGTGGCAGCATTTGTTTAATGAAATTGTGAAAACGGAACCTTCCGAAAGTGTGCCAGACGTCCACGGGTTCACTCCCAACCATCAGTCTACTGTAAAGCATCGGAAAATGGAAAACTGCCCGGACGCCGTAACATTCCAGGACGGGTGAATTCATAACCCTTTTCGAGATGATCACCGTCCAGTGTGTGGTAAACGAGTGCAGAACAACCAGTGTTTATTAAGCGCCAGTGAGCAATGATACCATCACACAGCGTCAACGAATAACGCCCCGACGAACGAAGTATGATGGCCATCAACGATTCCCTCCACATCCCGACCAGTGCTTCGGTCATCATCAACTATACGGCCGCACTGTCCACCACCTACCAGGAGCTGTTTGTCAATCTGCAGCTGAACGATCCGGCCGGATCGCTCGGGTCGGTGTTTGACGATCGGCATCGGGCCAACGTTACGATCGGTTGCAGCCGGGCCTGTCTGTCGTGGAAGAAGCTGGTGCTTGTGGCACTGTTCTGTGGCTGCGGATAGTAATCACCGTCGGCGGCAATACGCTGGTGATCCTGTCCGTGCTGACCACCCGACGGCTACGCACCGTCACGAACTGCTTCGTGATGAGTTTGGCCGTAGCCGACTGGCTCGTCGGTATTTTCGTGATGCCTCCCGCCGTTATCGTGTTTGTTGTTGGTACGTTTGCCGAGGGGTTTTTTTTTGTGTGCGTACTGTTCTGGTTCAGTTCCGCTTGAGAGCGAAGCGAAAAGTACTAATCTCAAAACGTTTACCCGTGGATCGGACAGGAACACCGTATCGTTACAACTTGTTGCCCCCGAATATTTCCCATCTCGATTTGTTGGTACGCTTCGGGTGAGCCAAGGATTAGTTGTACGTTGCCAGGGCCACCTCCAGGGATGCGCATCTCGCCAGTTTCGGGCCTGTCTGGTACGATATTGATAGGCGTCGGCTTACACCGTACATGCCTGTCAGTGTAATCTCGATTCTGTGTGTCAGTATTCCCTCATGTTTTCGTGTGCTCTTTTTGTTTTTTTGCTTCCTGCTCTTTTATCATATTTTCCTCTCAGTAGTACGCTTAGCAAAATCTTGATGGGCCGGGAAAATGTGTTCCATGTGTAGTATGATTTTCCGTTTTTATCCACCGCTTTTGGTTTTTTGTTTGATTGGACTACGGGACCTGCTGGGTTCGCCCAGCAAGACAAGTGCACATAGTGCGTCTCTCTCGACGGACGCGACCGGCGACTGGGGAGGGATTGGTAGTGGCGGGGAAAGGTTTTCTGCCTCGTTGCCAATGAAAGATGATACGAGAGCATAGCGTATCCGGCTTATGTCTGTGCCCCTAACGTTCAGGTTCAGGTGGGTGTAGTACCATGTTTATGCTGATTGAGCTTACCAGGGCGTACGGTGCACAGCCAGCCCGAGTTGGCAGATGACATAGATATAGCGTTACAGACGTGTGCTGTAAAATTGTTTGTCATCGAAACTTCATTAAAGCTCCATCATGATGATGCTGAAGCTCTCACCGCTTCCAAAATATTGTAACATATTCACGAGACGACAAAATGTAACTCCACGGCCAATGAAATGTGCCTGAAAGAACCGATAAAACACTCACAGTCAATTGTTGCAAGTACGCCGGAAATGACAAATAAGCTTCCAGAGCCCGTTTTGCGAGAAATCAAAGTAGAATGTACACCGGGAAATTACTAGGGTCGTGCTGTGGGCACGATGTGTTTTGTTCAGGTTTTGTTGTACCACACATCTCCAGGCGTGAAACGCCGAACAGAATAGAAGAAACGAGAAAGTTCATTATCGTCCGCCGGAGCGACGAGTAAATAAAATTAACACAAATTTCTGCCACTGTGCCGGTAAATTGGCTCTGCCGTGAGCGCGCGCGTTACGCGTAACCGAATCCTCGAACTTTTTTGCGGATGAAAGTGAAAGTAATCCTTTGAATCAACAAAACCCTAGGATATTGCTGTTTTTCTCCTGATCGGTCGGTCTCCGCCACGTCCTTGTTTGGTCGGGTGAACACGGGATTCGTTCCGGATGTTTCGTACATGCGTGTGTTGGGGGAGTAGGCAGATTTTCGTTGTTGTTGTTTTCTTCTCATTCTACTTGTTTTTTTTGCCTTCTTCTTACATCTTCCACAGAATCGTGGCAGCTGGGCTGGATACTGTGCGACATTTGGATATCGCTCGACGTGCTGCTCTGTACGGCCTCCATCCTTAGCCTCTGTGCAATCAGCGTTGATAGGTTAGATGGGTGCTGTTGAGCAACTTGAGTACAAAGATTGTTTTTTAATACCGTGTTCTTGCGTTCTTCTTCTTCCGCACAGATATCTGGCCGTTACGAGACCGCTCACCTACTCGAAACGGAGACGCTCCAAGCGGTTAGCACTGTTGATGATTTTCGTCGTATGGCTGGTAGCGCTAGCAATCACCTGTCCTCCAATACTTGGCTGGTAAGTACGGGGCCGGCAGAAGCGGTAGCGTAGTTGGCACTACGCTTAACAGCAACACTCATCTTTCGCCTGCGGGATGGTTGTTTGTCGGCCGGTTGGATTAGTTGCACCAATTCACGGCAGTGGGACACTTCCATGCCCAACCAGCTTCTAGATGCTTCGAGTGGCAAGAACGTTCAGCGAACTCAGCGGTGCTATTTTTATTCCATTCTGCCCACGTACCATTAGCCCTGGCTACAGTGAGATTTCGACCAGCTGCGTGAACGGATGGACAGCGAGCCGTCGTCCTTAAAGCGCGCGAGATGGGTTTTTGTGTGCGGTCATAAAATGTGTCACCGTACCGCTCTCAATAGCCATAACAATGAGAACGAGAATGGTGGTTTTCAAATATTGATTCCGAAAACATAACTGACTGACAGACTCTTGCTCGTGACTTTCATTGCAGTGGAGTGCGTGCGTGTGTGATGAGACCCAGGAGCTCGGGATGTCTTTATGTTGCGTACATTGGTTGGTAGAAGCTTAACCATGGGGGCTTTTATCTTGGCAAATAGTTTATCATGCTTATGTCACTTACTGATTCGTTTTCGTTTTCGTTTCGTCGTTTTTGACATGAAATTATGATGTGATGGGTTTGCCGGTGGTTAACAGCGTAACGCATGTGTAACGATACATTTTATTTTTATCCTAGCGCTGAAAACATTCAGCTTTACTTTAGCTTTTACGCAGATAGGAAAACAAGCTGACTAAAATGACAAATCTAGACACCAGCAAGCGCTTATAAGTTGACAAGAGCTTTTACGCTAACGTTTGTATTGCTGTAGTTAAACAGAACCCGATTTTTATTCGTCCGTCAGTTTAGAACCACGGTAAATGTTGTTTAGCATGTATTTTAGGTACAGAAAATCTTGCTAGTTGCAGCTCTCTTTATGATGGCTTGCGATATATTATTTAAATATGACAGAATATTTAAAATGGTTCTCACTTTAAGGCAAAATAAATTTGACGACGCGATCGTTAGCGGTCTGCGAACGCGAGGATGGTTTGCTTTCACTACCCTACGCGAGAGGGCGCATCGTCGTGCAACGTCGAAGGTCCTGCACCCGACAACGGGATGGCACCGTGTGGAATCACTCACGATGTATTTGAACATGGTGTCCAGAACCAATGTCCTGTTCGCTCATGGGAGCTTTCGGACCAAGTATAATTTGCCGTATTCTATAGAAGTCTTTTACTCAGGAATCTCATCTACCCAGAGACTTCATGATTTAAAAAGTTTTGAAATCCAAGAATCTTTTATATCAGAAAAGACCTTATCATCTAGAGAAATACATAATTCAAATTAGTACCTTGTTTTCCATAAGACATCGTTTTTCAAAGGACTTCATCTGCCAAACATTCAAGTCTTAAGAAGCTGGCAAGAGATCTTGCATAAGATGAAGCCACCACGCTTAAGCTTTGTCTGCCAAGCGACCTCCTAGTAGAAGATTGATGTCTTGATGATAATATTGCTTTAAAAATTAAAGAGTTATTGGAAATTCATTAAATTTGTGTCTAAAAATTCAGAAAAAGTCCTTTTCGACAATGATCAACGACAAGGATCAAGGACAGAGGGTTTATCTATCAAGAGACCTCGTCGTCTAAAGCCGTATTTTCTAAATGACTTCCTCGCCTAAAGGAACACATTGCTCAAGGTACACCTTGCTGTCCATAAGATCTCATTTTCCGACGGACCACAATTACCAAGAAATCTCGCCTTTAGAAGGGATTTATCTAGTCAATCAAGAGATTTGCATTCGAAAAAGCCTCAACGCTAAAGCTTCAGCTACCAAGCCGACTCTTGGTAGAAGAAAACCTCATCGTCGCAATACCTCCTACTCGAACTAAAATCTCTCAAAATGCATGTGAATCCTGTATGGAACAGACGTATAAGATGGGCACCTTAAGAAAAAATAATAAAATACATTAATATATCATTTAAATAACTATGCAGTATATACATACCTTATATTTAATAGAAACTTTATTAAAATAACCTACCATTATTTAAAATTTAAATTATTTGGTAAAATGGTCAACTACATTAAACTAATTTTCTAACTCCTCAAGTCGCACCAATTCCTCTTTTTCTAGTCGATTAAATTCTTGAAGTTGATTAAAGTTTCTTTGACCCTGGCAAGATATCTAGTTTCATGAGGTTACTTTCAAGCATCATGCGTAAAATTGTACAATTTAAGGCTAATGTTTGTATCGGTGTTCCATGAATTGGTCTTGTAGTGGTAATTTGTTGGCATCTCTTGAAAATCGAAAATACAAACAAAATGGATCATGTGTTCGTCTTTCTTTACGGAATATGTGTGTCTTTTTAACGTATAATAATTCTTTTTCATATATAATGTTTTAATTAAAGTTATCAATGATATTTGCTCTCGTAGAAAATCCGCTCGAAACACATAATCACAAAGGATGAACCGCAGTGTTGTATGTAGTAGCCAAATAACATCTACTAGCTAGCAGTCACCAAAAACTTTTCTTCTTGCCATTTTTTCTTCTGAGTCTGTCTGTACAAACTTTCCACTACCATTAAAAAAAACTGTTGTTTTGCCAATGGTTTGATTCTCATTTAACTTTTTAAAATAAATTTAAATAGATAAATACAGATACAATTTGAATCCAAGTCTCTTTTTTTCTCTTGGTCACATTTTCTTTTTCGGCCCAATCTGACGTATTTCTTCCACATTCACGAATCCCAGCAGATAGGTTTATTGTGCAACCAAACATTAAAACTGGCATTTATTTTCACCCCCAGCCATTGACCACATTCCTTCCAGCCCTAGCCGCTGATCATTTCTCATCGTACAAAACCCATCATCAGTTTCTACCGGTTTGACTTTCCACCGAGAGATTAATACGATCGTTCAAGTGACAAAGAAAGAACTGGTATCCTTTTGACGCATTCTTTGATTCCTCTTTTTTTGCTGTCGCTGTTGT
The DNA here is from genome assembly GCA_002091835.1 of Anopheles maculatus. NCBI lineage: Eukaryota > Metazoa > Arthropoda > Insecta > Diptera > Culicidae > Anopheles > Anopheles maculatus. Next base: position 67,319 of record KZ062876.1, read on the forward strand.
TAAGGCATAAAAATAAATCAAGTTACATCGGAATGAAAGATCCCACACAGGTGCAGACGGCCTGGAACTGGCCTGTCCGGGGCCAGTAACCGAGCCCAAGTTGCGGCACGACAATGAATGACCTTTTAGCAAAATTAGCCCGAACGGCACGCTCGTATGCGAGCGTCGAATGGAAAATCTTAAGCGCCCTTCGGAGAAATCCGTCCTGCTGTTTTGCTCGGTACTCTTCAAGAAGCAAACAACCGTGCAAATACACACAGACACACCGACCGGACTAGCATGTTGCGATGGTACGGCAAACGGTGCCTGCAAAGGTAACTGCAAAGGATGCCAAGGATACGCGTGGACAAAGACGAAAACCACGGCCAGCAAACAAAAGAGCGCCCAGCACGGTTAAGGTTTCACATTTTTAAGCGAATTCTTATGGCCGTTTTGTCACTGCGATCGCAACTTTCTCCGAACTGTTTGGACTGTTCGCTGCGCACACGATATATACACACACACACGTGCGCGAATACGCATCTGAATGACAGCTTGTGGAGCGTAAATATTCGAATTTATGTTCAGCTTCACCAGTGGGATGGTGTGGACGTTTTCCCACCACCAACTCTTGAAAAGTGGTGACGGAAAACTTTTTTTCCAACTCAAAATTTTCTTCACTCCTTGCAAGTCCGGCCAGGACCTCTCGGTTGCGATGTACAACCGTGAGTCCTCGACCTTCGTTTCCGACATTGCTTAAAGCGTACCGTACTCTGTGCCAAAGTCGAAGGGCAAGATGCTTTTTTTGTTGTTCGTTTGCTCGCTCCCTACCGACAATATTTGCAGCACGAGGTAAATTCAATTCCGAATGTTTATTCAAAAGTTCACAAGTCACTTCGGTGTGCTGTTTAATCTCGCGTATTCGTTAAGCTGTCTGACAGATACACTCCACAGGACATGGGAACGGTATCCGAATCCGTAAGTGGATTCACTTGCAAAAATTTTAATCTTCACAAAATCAATTACCCCTATACGGTGAGGCTCTATGTTCCGGCACCATGGCCATGATCGGTTGTACTCGAAAACTTCTCACGAGTTTCTGACATATTTGTTTTGTATTTTTCTTCCCTTTTTTATTGGCTGTCCCATTGCGCTCATCATCGCCGAAAACATACAATTTCGCGTCGGCCACACACAGGTACGATCAGGACCGAAGGACACTACAGACCTATGAGTGCCACTACAACCAGAACAAGGGCTACGTCGTGTTTTCCGCCATGGGGTCCTTCTTCATCCCGATGACCGTGATGCTGTACGTCTACTCGAAGATCTGCTGTGTGCTGACGTCTCGCCAAAACAGGATGACCAAAACGGAGGTAAGCCGAGACCGGGAGGAACTTGGGTGGGAAAACAAGAGTAGCTTCGTAACGGTTGCGGGTTTGTGGTGAAAATCGGTCTTTTTGACAACTCTCCCGGCGCACTATGAAGGATGCTTGCCCTTCAATTCGAGCTTGCTCTGTCCTGTTTGTTTGTTTTTTATCTGTTTCGAGTGTCAACCAAGCCCCGTTGCTGATTTCGCCAGTGTTGCTGGGTGGAAAGTGTACTGTGGGATTTAATTTGAAGTTGTCCGTTGTTATGCTAATGAGTGTCGCCCACGGCTTACGGATGAGTTTTGGGACGCTTATTTAGGGACCGTTTTTAACGGTACGGGGTACTTAAAATTCCGCAATCATAGATTTTTCCCGTAATGGAAATTACATCGTCAGCGGTAAGCAATTTAATTGGCCGAATGCTTTGTTTCCATTTTTGGCTTCTTTCAGTCGAATGCACACAACCTGGTGGTGGTGGGGTAAGCGAATGAAATGGGAAAGGATGGACGAAAAGAAGCTCATAATTTGCGGGCGAACAATAATAACGTGCAGAGTTTGAATTCACACGCAAGCTGTACCAGTTTGATCTTTCGGATGGTTTGAATTAGGTGGAAGTAATAATAAAAAGTTCCATTATTATGAAATGGGTGAGATTTATGCAATCATAACATGTGCAGCACGTGGAAACAAAGTCGTTTTCGTCGTCTACGACTTGACTTGTCGTTGAAGATGCCTTATTTATAAATGGGCTTGTCTTCCCTAGAATTTTATTGCCAAAGACCTCAACTACCAAAAGATCTCGTCGTCCAAGAATCTTTGTCGCCACCGTTACCCTTATTTCTAAATGACCTTCTAGTCTAGGGGACACTTATCCCAAGGTACACATTGTCTTCGATAGTACCTCGTTTATCTAGAGCTGGGCAGGTTTAGAAGACTTTATCTAATATACCAAAAGATCTTGTAAACGAAAGACCTACGCAACTGAAGTTTCTTTTACCAAGCGTAAGAGGTCGCTAGAAGAATTCTTATTGACGAAATCTATCAAGCGATCTCAACGTCAGAATACCTCGAAGTCTTCTTCTTTTTTCTTGGCCTAACGACCTCTTAGGTCATGCCTGCCATTTCTGGCTTACTAGACTTATAAATCCGCATAGTTGGATAGTCAGTCCTCACCATGGGGGAACGGCCCAGATGAGAATTGAGCCCCGAACCTGCCGTGTGAAGACCGGCGCCGCTGTCGCATCCACCACCGGGCCGCCGAGTCGAATTCTTGATTTTGATCATGTTTCATAATGATCATGTTGATTTAATATTAAAAGAGGTTTTGAAAAACAAATTGTGTTTGCAACACTGCATATAATTTAAGTCTCATTCTTCCTTGGAGCCTTACTGAACAAGAATATACCTCATCTACTTCATCGTTCAAGAATCCTTATCGCCACAGATGTCTTTCTCAATGACCTCCTTATCTGTAGGAATACATGTCGCATCCACCTTGCCTTCGATAGGACTTAGTTTTTCAAGAGATGAGTAGGTTTTCAGGGCTTCGTTTAGTTTACCAAAAGATCTTGCATTTGAAGAATTTGCGGTGCTTAAGCTTCATATCCCAAGCGATCTCCTAATACATGAATTCTCGTAGTTTACCAAGCGACCACGTCGAGGGAAAATGTCACCTCACCGTCAAATCTTCATATAAAAAGAGATCTGGTCTTCAAAAAAGCTTCATCGATGGAAAAGATTTGCCGGATTTAAGCCTTTATTGTTTACAGAACCCAAAGCGTCATGTTTCTCAAGTATAAGATGTCTTAATTTCTTTTAGACACCCTGATCTAGTTCGCAGAAGCCGAAGAGTTGTTGTCTTACAAACATCATTTTTCCCTTGAATACACTTTATTGTAGTATTTATTGTGATTCCCAAAATAAACCTCCTGCCTAAAAGTTCCCATCGTTGTGAGGGTTCTTTTTCCAAAAACCTGATCTGTCCAAAAACATCATCCATAAAAAAAACCTTGAGCAAGCCTCAACTACTAGGAAGTTTCATAGCTAAAAAGATCTCATTTGCTAAAAGCTTCCTTTGTACAAGGAGGCCACCTAGTGGAAATTTCATGTACTAAAAGACCTTGTCATCAAAGGGCATATTAGTAAAAAACAGTCTTGTCATTTAAAACAATTATGTTGTACATGGAGGACAAAGTGAATCCCACTATCCAAAGACTCAGTGAATATTTTTTGTATAATATTATTTCACTTTAATTACGATAGCTTCGCTTCTCAACCCACGTGGCTATTTCACACTACTCGTCTTCTTCGTGTGGTTGACATGCACGAACCTTAGACCCACTTTAGACCTACTCAAGTCTTTATCCGGAACCGAAGAAAATCGCTTGTGGTGCTTAAAGTAATGGAACATTTCTGATAAATCTAACAACACATTAAGTAAAAGAACATTACTATAAATACCGATGAATGGACAACACTTGCATAAATAATTTATGCCTAACCCACATCATGCAAAAGGTCTTTACTTAGACTTAGTGGCCGGCGTCAGATACTTTCCTCATGCTTTTATTGCGGTATTTGCTGGTAGGCTTCAATGAACCTTCACTAGCCCCGGCTCAATCCGTTGCGTTCAACCCGGTCAAATATTAGTCTAGGGGTTTTTCCTTCGTTTATCTTGTGGGCGCAACCAGACGAAAACAAGTCTCCCCTGACGGTGGTGATCGTACCCACTGTGTGACGCGTCTGCAAATGTACCGTGGGAAATGTTGGGACAGATTTTGATACTTATTCTCTGTTTACTTTTCATCCTTTTGCTTCTCGCACCGTACACTCGTCCGCTGAAACCGGGTAGGCGACCGAAAAGAACTGCGATATCGAAGTGGACAACTGTACGTCGGACGCAGACACCAGCCCACGGCAAATGGCGAGCGGTGCGTACGGTGGACGACATGCACTTTCCACCGGCCATTACCCCAACGGTAGCAGCAGCAACAACACGTCACACCAGACATTGTACGAGTTTCTCAGCTCGACCCGTACCACACCGAATGCGGCGTCACGTGGCACCCAGAGCACCACACGAAACGGGAGCAATGCAAGCGGCATGTCCAAATTCTCCGGTGCCACATTTGAGCTGCGACCCATCAACACGGTCCAGTTCAGCGCGAGCCAAATCTCGCTCTCGGAATCGTGCGCCTCGAACGTAACGACCAACGCGACCAAGATACGGCTGCACGGGAAACGCATCCCGATCCGCATCTCGTCGCTGAAGCGCGAAACGAAGACGGCCCAAACACTCAGCATGGTGGTGGGAGGTTTCATCGCCTGCTGGCTACCGTTCTTCGTGTACTACCTGCTGATGCCATTCCTGCCCGACGACTCGAAGAGTGACGACCTGATGGAGTTCTTGACCTGGCTCGGTTGGATTAACAGCGCGATCAATCCGTTCATTTACGCGTTCTACAACGTCGACTTCCGGGTGGCGTTCTGGCGCCTCACACTGCGGAAGTTCTTCAAAAACAAGCACAACCTCACCTTTTACAAATCGTAAACGGGCCCCGATACGGTGCACGCTCGCCCCAGCTAGCATGAAAAGACAGTGTATGTTAGTGTTTCGTTACTCTTTATACATAGAATGAAATAAATAAAAATTAAATAGAAGCTACAGGGTCGTGTCTGCGATTTAGTATCTCCCCAGCGGAAATGGTATTGGTCTTTGCGGATTCGCAATAAATTGTAAATCAATTAAGATTGTTCTCGCTTCCTTGCAAGCATCAAACAACAGGTTCTCGGAATTGAGCTTTTGCGAGTTGTAAGTAATTGATTTTGCTTTCACCTTCGATCACTTTCCAGCCGATGGAAACAGGATTTGAAGCTCTTGAGGTACCAATACACCGATTCAACAGTACTTGTTTTATGTCATGTTGACTGTATCGATTGATTTGAATGGTTTATTGCATATTACATTCTTTTCTACTTAGTCGGGTTTCCGAGAAACGAAGACATTCCAAACTTATGACCATGATTGAGATGCTCCACCAATAAGTCCTGAACAGTACTTTGCAGAAGAACGAAAATCAGTTTAAGATTCTTTTTCTCTTTTAGTGTATGTGTTTCACATTCACACAGACAGCTCTTTTTACAGTGACACAGTGACCAACCCACTCAACTTACTCCCTTACTGTATGTGAAAGTGGTCTCTTGAGTGCCATTGATTGCTAATAGTCTTTCGCCCTGTGGAGAAATACTGTGAAACAAAATTTTGAAACAAAACAAACCTCCTCCGAGACAGTCAGAATCGCAATGTGGCTGTGTTTGCTCACATCAAAGCATAAAAAAGATAAATTTCACCGGGAACTTTACAGGTTTCGTGGAAACGATAGATTCCTAAGGTACCCAATGACTTTCCACTTGAAATACCTGAATACATTTGGACTCATTCAGTTTTATGTTCAAATTTTGTTTTCAAAATTTGATGAACGTTAACAACTTGGGTATGTAGTATTGACCATTTTCAAAAAAGGTAGGTATAATTAAAATTAGCTTCAGTACCAAATGAAGGGAATAAATTTTTATTGCATTAAAATACGAGAAAACAATGGAAGCTTTTGTTCGCAATTATGAAGGTTAATATTAAACATACGGTCCTCGATTTGTTTCGATTCGGCCGGCAAAAACATCTAGATAAATTCGAATATCGAGTTGTTTGTATTGTTTCCATTGTTGTTATTGAAACTTATGGTAGGTACATTAGATTGCATTAATAAAGTGTGTCTTTCTCAATTACCATGAAAAATTAATTGTATCATGGGAAAACAAGAGAAAATAAGGCAAATAAAAGTGCAATTTGTCCATTAGCATTTATTTTTTCTCAACAGTAGTCCTTCCGGTAGAATTCTTCACTATCAGGCAAACAAATTCAAGGAAATTCGTCTGCATCCACGATCTACCAAGAATATCATCATGAGATGGTCCTGTAACATAGGTGGCAAACAAACGACAGTTAATTCCCCGTCACTCAGGGGAACTCGCTTCTGGCAAGGTTAAACTACCTAAATTCCGAGACTAGTAAGTTTTGTTCTGTAACGATAAATATTCCAATTTACTTAGCCTACCATAAACTATGCCGTGTGTTTAATGGGTTTTTTTTTGGAACAGTTGATAAAATACCCACAAATTTTCTGGACTTCAGTGACGAGACTTCTTTTTTTTTTATTCTGATAGAACAGCCTGGCCGTATTGCTTCTTGCTTGATAAAAAATATCTGTTATCGCCATGAAAGTATCAATTTTTCATATGGGATTACGCTTAACCCCAAGTCGATGAAAATTAGCCATAAACAACTGAAGCTTTGAAAATCAAAATTTCCCAAACCATCAAAGATAGCTCGATTTATGCACCCAGTGCTAAGAAATTTGAACATCTAGTTCGCACACCACAAAGCAAAGCTAACTTTTGAATATGAGAAATGCTTCATTGATATCCCTTTACATTTTTTTTGTATTTCTCAATGCGGCAATATCTATGGTAAAAGTCGAAATGAGTACAGCTCCTTTAAATATAGTATTTTAAGGTCGTATAAATAACGTAAGGTGCATGTTTTGTTCACTTTAATAGAATGGCAGGCAAATAGTCAAAGTATAAATTGAAGAAACGTTCTTACAACCAAAACGAGGAGCGATTTTGCACCCCGAGAAACAGCTCTTTTGCATACAATTTAGTCAACGCGAAAGATATTCCATGCAATGCGGCACGCGCAATGAGTTTGACATCACTGAAATATACCATAATCTGGAAATATTTTTCTTCATGAAGAAGTGTCTCTAAAATAAAGTAAATTCGCTCACTGTTCCAGAAAAGCACTGCAACTTGTATGTGAAAGCTTTCGTTGGTCCGATTTTTCATGCAACATTGCATACCGGTAAGGGATATTTAAACAAATCGATGAGCTTTTGCGTGAATTAAATCCTGAAGCATTCATCCAATGGAGGCGCCTTATTTATGAAATGAACTGTCAGACTGGAGCGTTCATTCAACCGATTAAAACGCTTAGCAAAATAAGGGATAAGCAGAAAAAATAAAATACGTTGCTATTCTCTACCAAAGGATTAAGAAAGCTAGTCACACATCTGGAAAAGAGGGTATGGAAAAATTGCTGCTCATCAGGGGAAGAAAGAACTAATTTTAGATCGTAGTTTTAGATCAAAAATAAGAATTAGTAACTACAGAACGTATGAAAAATTAAAAGCTTAAACAACACAATAATTCTCTCACGCGAATAACACTCATAAGCTCCCATCGACTACTACTACACTACACTACAGATTATGACTTTCGTCAAGATGATTTTGACATTTAAGTATCAACACCAAATTTTTGTTGAACTTGGTAGACTTTCAATTTTAATCTAGCAAAAGCAATCTAACCCACAACTGATCCGAGACTTTTTTTCTTGCAAAACTTGAACGATAGATGACCGATTCAAAGGTTTAGCCAAGGAATTACTTCTTCTCTTTTTAAACAAGAATTAAGAATCTTATTTTGCAGAGCGTCGGAAATGCTCAGGATAATTTAGACATGGAAATGAACTTCATTAAATAACATAACGTTTTGCTCAGAATTCTATTACTTAATCTCACCTACACTCATTAGTGTTATGGAATGAATTGTTGCTAACAATGCGATTTTTCTTCGAATACGAATACAACGTAGAATTAAAGTAATGCCATACCAAGAAGTTTGCATACACAAATGGCTTCCATTAGCCCTAGAAGCAACCAAGGGCTCAGAATAGATATGAAATTAAAGTTGAGAGTTAACATAGCAATCTCAAGCATACTTTACCCTTCAAAAGTTATCGCATCGTACAACAAACCAGCACAGCAAATCTTAGGACTCAAATGTGTCAATCGATGCTCGCGAATTTACTAACAAATTCCTGCTGTATTTAAACTAAGAAACAAATAATCACCTTCCCGATTAGCCCAAGTTTAAGCTTAAGTTAATTAAACTTTACTTCACCTGCAGAACAGTTCGAGGTATAAAAGAAATCATCTTAAAAGGATAATCGGATAAAGTGAGAGTAGAGAAAGTTCTTAAAAGCGTTCTTACAGAACTAGTGCTGTGTGAAATTTGTTTTGAAAATAGTTTTTTCCCCGTAATGAAAGCTCAACTTAATTGTAGGCGAAGGTGAAGAGGTCTTTTGATTCGGACAGACTTTTAAATGCTGTTGAACACCTCACCATACTTGCCACCCGCGCCACCACTGACAAGTGGAAATTTTTATTAAAGTTCTCGGCGACGGTACAACTCATCGTTGTGGGGCTCGTCTTGGCCGGCTGTTTTCGTTCGCTCACTGCAGTACAGGTAAGAGCGAGTTGCACGACGGACGCGCGTTCGGGTACCATCAAATGCAGTAAAACTTCTAACGCTTCTGGCCGGACCCCGGAGGGTTCAGCTTCTGGAGGTTCGTTCGTTCGTTCATTCGTTCGTTTGATTTGAATGAAAAGCAGGACAGCGCTATAATCTCATTACAGTTTTATTGCATTAGTTTGTTTGCCGTCGTTAAAAGGTCGAATCGACCTGGGCAGGAAGTGGGTTCTCCTGGCATGCGTCCGATCTGAGCCCGGGCACCGGGCTCGGGCCAGTTGCACGGAAGATTGTGGCCAGCGTGCACAACCTACCGTGCGAAGGGAAACTCAGCGCACGATAATCAATCATCATAAACTTCTGCTCTACCCTGCCGGGCTGGACGGTGCAATACGGCGTGCTGTTGCTGTTATCGGTCGGCATTTCTTCACCGTCACGGTAGGTTGATAATGAAAAAAAAAGAAGAAAAGGAAAGGTAGGAAATGTACCTTGCACGGTTGTTACTAGTGGCGGTAGCGTAGCAATTAGACGATCAAGAAGGTTGAACCGGCGGCATGAGTATACAGAAAAATTGCTTTCACCGGCAACCAATTACTGAGTGGCAATGGGAGTGGATATGAAAACAGAATACGGTTCTGTATGTGTTGCTGCTCGTGCGGAGACGGTGAAGCATTCATAAAGATATGCGACCGCCAGAACAACGAATGGCGTTGGCGTGCGTTACAATGTTAGCAACCGTTCGAACGTTCGGTGTGCTCTGGTCTCACAGGACCAGTAGAACCGGTAATGTTCGTTGAGATAATTTTAATTTTCTCCATGTGTATTTGTCGACGGCGGGTCATCGTACTACGTGGGAAAAGTAAATGCTTTCATGAAACAGTATTAATATCAACCGATTGTGCTAAATGGTTTCTGAGAAAAGATTTTCGGATGGGAGCTTTAAATAGTTGATATATTAGTAACATTTTACTGAAAACTCCGGAGCGAACCAAACTGCTCAGAACATGGTGTAATAAGTATTAATCATTTTTGATTGTTTATTTATTATTTTAAGACCTGAAATAAAAGAAGTTAATTTTTCGTAATTTTATTCTATGCAACAGAGTCGATTACATTTATTGCGAAAAATAAAATACTAATTACATTCTTTAATCGAAATATTTCTAAACTGGACAATATGTATTCAACCCGATATATTAGTAGCAAATAAATAAAAATGTTTTTAAGTCCAGTCTTCTGCTTAGTTAGATATTGTTCAATTCAACCATCAAGGTGATAATTCTAAATTGATTTCATCAACACTGTTTCTGCAGCACCGGTTTGTAAGTCACTGTTTATCGCTGGAGTAGAGATTTAAACCCAAATCACAAATCGATTTCTGATGACGCTTATGGTGATCACCTGAAATCGATAGCATGTTAAGAGAAAATTGAAACCCCGTTGATGTGGATGATAATAACACAGCGTAAGCATGAGACATTCACAAGCGTGGGTACATCCAACATATTTTAGATTTTATAAAAGACTTGTTTAAGAATTCCATACCCCAGAAAACTCCATTCGTGTTTCGTGTTTAAAACAGTATAGTATAACCACCGATTTAATACGATAAAATAGATAAAAACGAAAATAGAGCAAAACACTCAAATTCAAATCCAATTTTCTTAATAGCGTAACGTACTTTAGCGTGGGTATAACCTTCGAAGAAAATAATTATTTGCGCGAACAAGGCATGGTGTACATCACAGATTAAAAAATTTATTATAAAATAATCACATAGTTCTCCATCTTTGATAACGTAAACTCCATGAAATCGACACTACAAACGCTCGCTCTGAGGCGGTCCAATGATTCTTTTTTAGTTGCGCTGGTTTTTGGTTCCAAGACTGACTTGGAACCTGTCTTGAGGCGGATGAACTCTAGCGAATCCTTTTCATGATCTCTCCGCAAGTGTCCCTGCGGCCATGGTTCGATGGGCTCTCTGTAGACTGGGCGTTCATACGAATGATGTCGAATCATTTCGCATTGAATGCTCATCTACAGCGTATAATTCTGGCTCAGGTGAAAGCGTGCGGATGTAGGAATGTACTCCATGATGCGGATGATCTTCGATGATCTTACTTAGACTTCGAAAACGTCAGACCATCTCCAGAGTGTTCAGCAAATAAAGCCTCGAGACCAGCGGAATCGATCTTTCAGCCACGGAGTGGAACTTGCCCATCATTTTTGAATTCCATGCTTACTTGGTCAATTTTGAACTGTCATTGCTGGACTGCAATGCAATGTAGTGTTTGTGCTTGTCTCGTTTTAGTCCCAAACATAAGCTGAAGTACCACAGCACACCGCATTGTGTGAACCGAAACCAACCATCCTCTAGAGGAACAGTCGTCACATCAATAGAACCGGACCAAAAGAGTCTTCAATAACTGCAACGAAAAAATTGCTTATTTTATTTAACAAGATCAGTTGAAGAAGTGCTGACAAAACTACATTTTACCATAATATTATCATAAATAAATAAGAAAAATAATTTAATAAAATAAATTCTTCTTCAGTAGTTCTAGACGTACAAAACCATCTAAAGAACCTATAGCGGTGATGTTTTGTGAGTACCGTTCACCAACAGTTTACAGTTTACGGAGTTACGCGTGTAATAAATGAAAAACATACGCATTGCATTCTAAAAGTTTTCATAATCACACGTTTTATTTGGAAGATTTTATCAAGCAACCACCAGCGAAACGAATGCAGCCTGACTTTCACTCAGCATATCGCACATGATGATAGCTGCTGATTAAACCATTCACATGATGGTTAAAGTTTCTGCTGGCTAAACAGACGATTTTGTAAAACTTTTACCAAACAACAAAAAAACACACACACACGTACACAAAGAACAAAACACATTCTCTGCAAAACGGTACAACGAGCACATACCCAAATTCAAATCCAATTTTCTTAATAGCGTAACGTACTTTAGCGTGGGTATAACCTTCGAAGAAAATAATTATTTGCGCGAACAAGGCATGGTGTACATCACAGATTAAAAAATTTATTATAAAATAATCACATAGTTCTCCATCTTTGATAACGTAAACTCCATGAAATCGACACTACAAACGCTCGCTCTGAGGCGGTCCAATGATTCTTTTTTAGTTGCGCTGGTTTTTGGTTCCAAGACTGACTTGGAACCTGTCTTGAGGCGGATGAACTCTAGCGAATCCTTTTCATGATCTCTCCGCAAGTGTCCCTGCGGCCATGGTTCGATGGGCTCTCTGTAGACTGGGCGTTCATACGAATGATGTCGAATCATTTCGCATTGAATGCTCATCTACAGCGTATAATTCTGGCTCAGGTGAAAGCGTGCGGATGTAGGAATGTACTCCATGATGCGGATGATCTTCGATGATCTTACTTAGACTTCGAAAACGTCAGACCATCTCCAGAGTGTTCAGCAAATAAAGCCTCGAGACCAGCGGAATCGATCTTTCAGCCACGGAGTGGAACTTGCCCATCATTTTTGAATTCCATGCTTACTTGGTCAATTTTGAACTGTCATTGCTGGACTGCAATGCAATGTAGTGTTTGTGCTTGTCTCGTTTTAGTCCCAAACATAAGCTGAAGTACCACAGCACACCGCATTGTGTGAACCGAAACCAACCATCCTCTAGAGGAACAGTCGTCACATCAATAGAACCGGACCAAAAGAGTCTTCAATAACTGCAACGAAAAAATTGCTTATTTTATTTAACAAGATCAGTTGAAGAAGTGCTGACAAAACTACATTTTACCATAATATTATCATAAATAAATAAGAAAAATAATTTAATAAAATAAATTCTTCTTCAGTAGTTCTAGACGTACAAAACCATCTAAAGAACCTATAGCGGTGATGTTTTGTGAGTACCGTTCACCAACAGTTTACAGTTTACGGAGTTACGCGTGTAATAAATGAAAAACATACGCATTGCATTCTAAAAGTTTTCATAATCACACGTTTTATTTGGAAGATTTTATCAAGCAACCACCAGCGAAACGAATGCAGCCTGACTTTCACTCAGCATATCGCACATGATGATAGCTGCTGATTAAACCATTCACATGATGGTTAAAGTTTCTGCTGGCTAAACAGACGATTTTGTAAAACTTTTACCAAACAACAAAAAAACACACACACACACACGTACACAAAGAACAAAACACATTCTCTGCAAAACGGTACAACGAGCACATACCCACATAACATCGACACGCTTCATACCTGTACGCTTATTACCACTGCACCAAAAACTTTTTACCGGCCCGGCGAACAAATGGCGGCATGTTGGGCGGCTTGTTTGACAAAAACGGATGATAGGAGCAATCATGGCGTACATGTATGACTTGTGTCGAGAGTTTTTTTTATTTTGGTATCACACAACAGATGTTCCTTGTTGGAAGCAAGCAAAAAAAAGTGGTTGTTAAAAGCACTAGAAACAAAGTTCCATTGCAGCACGGTGATTTGATCGTTAGTGTTTGGCATCATTCGGCATTGGTTGCCATTGCTTTCTTCTACGGTTTGGTAAGTGAAAAAAAGTTGTGAGCCGATGTAACAGGTAGTTTTCTAAAGGAGAAAACACATAATTTAATTAGCGTAACAAGTAAATCAGCAAACCCATAATTTAATTAGCGTAACAAGTAAATCAGCTTCAAAATCAGAAACAGACGATTGTCAACAATAGTTGGATGTATTTCATAATTATCCATCTGCATCCACAATCTCTGTATCATAAAATATTTAATTGTTCTAATTTAATTGTTTAACAGGTTCCTTCCTGCTGGTTTCAGTGAATGCGCACCGAAACGCTGCGGTAAGCCACCACACTGCGGTGGAAATGTTTTCATATCTGCAAGTGCCCAAAACGAAATAAAAACACAACCTCATCAACCACCGAGCACGTTCGCGAGCCACCGTGGTTCCGGACTGTTGCCTTTTTGTTTTGTTTTTCATTAAGTCTCCTTTAAACATTTCGCTGAAGTGCACGGGGACCCTCATAAAATATGCTTCGCGCCACGCCTAGCTACACACCGTGCACCACACTACTACCCCTTATCATATCGTTTAATCTCTTGCGCTACTCAGCGTACGCAGTGTGGTGCCGGTTTTGCAAAAATGATTTACGTTTTATGTCCTACCGCTAAGATGCTACACGGGTGGGCAGATATGATGATGCTCTCCTTGCTGGCAGTGAAGTAGACAAAAAAAAGCTGCTGCAGGAAGCACACAAAAAATGTGTTGGATGAAACGTTTATCCTTGTATAGTCGAAAGAAGAACGAATGAAAAGAAGCAAAGCAGAAGCAAGTCAGTACCTACAATCATCCAGCTGATGCACCCGATTACCGTAAATACTTTTTTGTCTGCGTGTGCATGTGTGTGAGAAGAATCGCGACCAGCGCAACCGCTATCATTAGAGCCGCGAAAAAGGTATCCGCAAAACTCTCAGCTGAAAGTTGCGCTGCAGATATGGTGTTTCTTGAAGGAAATATCTTTGCGTGAATGTGGTGGTATCCCTCAGAGACATAACTCTTGCTGCTCGTCTATCGCTCACCGTTCAATGAGAGCAATTAACATTTTACCAACTTTACTATAGGAGCACTCATTTCTCTTCCCTCTTGTTGGTTATAGGCATGCAGGCTGCTTGTAAAACGGTGCGCCGGACGCCATTCGGACGCCTTGCGAGGCTGTTAAAAAAGTCGTTGGCTTGATGGTCTATTCACGGCCAACCATGACGGTGGAGGGCCGTTTATCGTGCCAGGTGATCCGAAACATTCAAGCTTCAAGGTCCGGTTCAGGCTGGATTGAGTGCACATTGGTC